>JBDLLF010000022.1:500000-775000 GCA_039707465.1 Rhabdophis nuchalis | reverse complement strand
TGGAGAAATACAATAGGTAGGCAGGTACTTAGAGGGATAGAGAGAGGGAGAAATAGAGTAGGTAGGTAGTTAGAGGGATAGAGAGGGGTGGAGAAATACAATAGGTAGGTTGGTAGGTAGGTAGGTTGGTAGGCCGGTAGATAGAGAGATAGAGAGAGAGAGGGAGAAATACAATAGATAGGTAGGTAGGTAGGTAGGTAGGTAGAGGGATAGAGAGAGAGAGGGAGAAATACAGTAGGTAGGTAGGGGGATAGAGAGGGAGAGGGAGAAATACAGTAAATGGGTAGGTAGAGGGAGAGAGGGAGAGGGAGAAATACAGTAGGTAGATACGTAGGGGGATAGAGAGAGAGGGAGAAATACAGGAGATAGATAGATAGGGGGATAGAGAGGGAGAGGGAGAAATACAGTAGGTAGGTAGGGGGATAGAGAGGGAGATGGAGAGGGAGAAATACAGTAGGTGGGAAGGTAGAGGGAGAGAGGGAGAGGGAGAAATACAGGAGGTAGGTAGATAGAGGGAGAGAGGGAGAAATACAGTAGGTAGGTAGGTAGGTAGGTAGGTAGGTAGGTAGGTAGGTAGGTAGATAAAGGGATAGAGAGAGAGAGGGAGAAATACAGTAGGTAGGTAGGTAGGTAGGTAGGTAGGTAGGTAGGTAGGTAGGTAGGTGGATGGGTATTTAGGTAGGTAGATAAAGGGATAGAGAGAGAGAGGGAGAGGGAGAAATACAGTAGGTGGGAAGGTAGAGGGAGAGAGGGAGAGGGATAAATACAGTAGGTAGGTAGATAGAGGGAGAGAGGGAGAAATACCGTAGGTAGGTAGGTAGGTAGGTAGGTAGGTAGGTAGGTAGGTAGGTAGGTAGGTAGGTAGGTAGGTAGGTAGATAAAGGGATAGAGAGAGAGAGGGAGAAATACAGTAGGTAAGTAGGTAGGTAGGTGGGTGGGTATTTATGTAGGTAGATAAAGGGATAGAGAGAGAGAGGGAGAAATACAGTAGGTAGGTAGGCAGGTAGGTAGGTAGGGGGATAGAGAGAGAGAGGGAGAAATGCAATATGTAGGTAGGTAGGTAGGTAGGTAGGTAGGTAGGTAGGTAGGTAGGTAGGTAGATAAAGGGATAGAGAGAGAGAGGGAGAAATACAGTAGGTAGGTAGGTAGGTAGGTAGGTGGGTGGGTATTTATGTAGGTAGATAAAGGGATAGAGAGAGAGAGGGAGAAATACAGTAGGTAGGTAGGCAGGTAGGTAGGTAGGGGGATAGAGAGAGAGAGGGAGAAATGCAATATGTAGGTAGGTAGGTAGGTAGGTAGGTAGGTAGGTAGGTAGGTAGGTAGGTAGGTAGAGGGATAGAGAGAGAGAGAGGAAGAAATACAGTAAGTAGGTAGGTAGGTAGGTAGATAGGTCAAATGGTATGTAGCTACATAGAGAGATAGATAGAGAGAGGGAGAAATAGAGTAGATAGGTAGGTAGAGGGATAGAGAGGGGCGGAGAAATACAATAGGTAGGTACTCACTTAGAGGGATAGAGAGATGGATAAATACATTAGGTAGGTAGGTAGAGGGATAGATTGAGAGAGGGAGAAGTACAATAGGTAGGTAGGTAGGTAGGTAGGTGGATAAAGAGAGAGGGAGAAATACAGTAGCTCGGTAGGTAGGTAGAGGGATAGAGAGAGGGGGAGAAATACAACACGTAGGTAGGTAGGTAGTTAGAGGGATAGAGAGAGGGAGAAATACAGTAGGTAGGTAGGTAGGTAGGTAGGTAGGTAGGTAGGTAGGGGGATAGAGAGAGGGAAAAATACAGTAGGAAGGTTAGGTAGGTAGGTAGGTAGGTAGGTAGGTAGGTAGGTAGGTAGGTAGGTAGGTAGGTAGGTAGAGGGATAGAGAGAGAGGTGTAGAAATACAATAGGTAGGTAGAGGGATAGAGAGAGAGGGAGAAATAGATTAGGTAGGTAGGTAGGTAGAGAGAGAGGGAGAAATAGAGTAGGTAGGTAGGTATGTAGGTAGAGGGATAGTGAGAGAGAGGGAGAATAAAGTAGGTAGGTAGGTAGGTAGGTAGGTAGGTAGGTAGGTAGGCAGGCAGGCAGGCAGGCAGGCAGGCAGGCAGGCAGGCAGGTAGGTACGTAGGTACGTAGAGGGATAGAGACAGGGAGAAATACAGTAGGTAAGTAGTTGTGTAGTTAGGTAGGTAGGTAGAGGGATAGAGAGAGAGAAAGGGAAAAATGCAATAGGTAGGTAGGTAGGTAGGTAGGTAGGTAGGTAGGTAGGTAGGTGGATAGATAGAGAGAGGGAGGGAGAAATACAATAGGTAGGGAGGTAGGGAGGTAGATAGGTCAAATGGTATGTAGCTACATAGAGAGATAGGTAGAGAGAGGGAGAAATAGAGTAGGTAGGTAGGTAGAGGGATAGAGAAGGGCGGAGAAATACAATAGGTAGGTACTCACTTAGAGGGATAGAGAGAGGGATAAATACAGTAGGTAGGTAGGTAGAGGGATAGATTGAGAGAGGGAGAAGTACAATAGGTAGGTAGGTAGGTAGGTAGGTAGGTAGGTGGATAAAGAGAGAGAGAGAGGGAGAAATACAGTAGCTCGGTAGGTAGGTAGAGGGATAGAGAGAGGGGGAGAAATACAACACGTAGGTAGGTAGGTAGGTAGAGGGATAGAGAGGGAGAAATACAGTAGGTAGGTAGGTAGTTAGGTAGTTAGGTAGGTAGGTAGGTAGGTAGGTAGAGGGATAGAGAGAGAGGTGTAGAAATACAACACGTAGGTAGGTAGGTAGGTAGAGGGATAGAGAGGGAGAAATACAGTAGGTAGGTAGGTAGTTAGGTAGGTAGGTAGGTAGGTAGGTAGGTAGGTAGGTAGGTAGGTAGGTAGGTAGAGGGATAGAAAGAGGGAAAAATACAGTAGGAAGTTTAGGTAGGTAGGTAGGTAGTTAGAGGGATAGAGAGAGGGAGAAATACAGTAGGTAGGTAGGTAGGTAGGTAGGTAGGTAGGTAGGTAGGTAGGTAGGTAGGGGGATAGAGAGAGGGAAAAATACAGTAGGAAGGTTAGGTAGGTAGGTAGGTAGGTAGGTAGAGGGATAGAGAGAGAGGTGTAGAAATACAATAGGTAGGTAGGTAGGTAGAGGGATAGAGAGAGAGGGAGAAATAGATTAGGTAGGTAGGTAGGTAGGTAGAGGGATAGAGAGAGAGGTGTAGAAATACAATAGGTAGGTAGGTAGGTAGAGGGATAGAGAGAGAGGGAGAAATAGATTAGGTAGGTAGGTAGGTAGGTAGGTAGGTAGGTAGAGAGAGAGGGAGAAATAGAGTAGGTAGGTAGGTAGGTAGAGGGATAGTGAGAGAGAGGGAGAATAAAGTAGGTAGGTAGGTAGGTAGGCAGGCAGGCAGGCAGGCAGGCAGGTAGGCAGGTAGGTACGTAGGTAGGTAGAGGGATAAAGACAGGGCGAAATACAGTAGGTAAGTAGTTGTGTAGTTAGGTAGGTAGGTAGAGGGATAGAGAGAGAGAAAGGGAGAAATACAATAGGTAGGTAGGTAGGGAGGGAGGGAGGGAGGGAGGTAGAGGGATAGAGAGAGAGAGAGGGAGAAACAGAGTAGGTAGGTAGAGGGATAGAGAGTGGTGAAAAATACAACAGGTAGATAGGTACCTCGAGGGATAGAGAGATAGAGAAACAGAGTAGGTAGGTAGGTAGCGGGATATAGAGAGGGGGGAGAAATACAGTAGGTAGGTAGGTAGGTAGGTAGGTAGGTAGGTAGGTAGAGGGATACAGAGAGAGAGGGAGAAATACAGTAGGTAGGTAGGTAGGTAGGTAGGTAGGTAGGTAGGTAGGTAGGTAGGTAGGTAGGTAGATAAAAGGATAGAGAGAGAGAGAGAGAGAAATCCTGTAGGTAGGAATTAGGATGGGGGGAGAATTACAGTAACTAGAAAGTTAGTTATGTAGGTAGGTAGGTAGGTAGGTAGGTAGGTAGGTAGGTAGGTAGGTAGGTAGGTATTGGGATAGAGAGAGAGGGAGAAATAGAGTAGGTATGTAGGTATGAAGGTAGGTAGGTAGAGGGATACAGAGAGAGAGGGAGAAATACAGTAGCTCGGTAGGTATGTATGTATGTATGTATGTATGTATGTATGTAGGTATGTATGTAGGTAGGTAGGTAGGTAGGTAGGTAGGCAGGTAGGTAGGTAGATAAAGGGATATAGAGAGAGATAGAAATCCTGTAGGTAGGAAGTAGGATGAGGGGAGAATTACAGTAACTAGGAAGTTAGTTATGTAGGTAGGTAGGTAGAGGGGTAGAGAGAGAGGGAGAAATAAAGTAGGTAGGTAGGTAGGTAGGTAGGTATTGGGATAGAGAAAGAGTGAGAAATAGAGTAGGTAGGTAGGTAGAGGGATAGAGCTATGGGGATGAAATACAGTAGGTAGGTAGGCAGGTAGGTAGGTAGGTAGGTAGGTAGGTAGGTAGGTAGGTAGGTAGAGGGATAGAGAGAGGGAGAAATAAGAAGGTACATAGGTAGGTAGGTAGGTAGGTAGGTAGGTAGGTAGCGGGATAGAAAGAGGGAGAAATAGAGTAGGTAGATAGGTATATATGTACGTAGATGTATGTATGTATGTAGGGGGATAGAGAGAGAGGGAGGGAGAAATACAATAGGTAGGGAGGTAGAGAGGTAGGGAGGAAGGGAGGTAGAGGGATAGAGAGAGAGAGGGAGAAATAGGTAGGTACTTAGAGGGATAGAGAGAGGGGTGAAATACAGTAGGTAGGTAGGTAGGTAGGTAAGTATGTAAATTGAGGGATAGGGTATGTATGTATGTATGTATGTAGGGGGATAGAGAGAGAGGGAGGGAGAAATACAATAGGTAGGGAGGTAGAGAGGTAGGGAGGAAGGGAGGTAGAGGGATAGAGAGAGAGACGGAGAAATACAGTAGGTAAGTAGGTAGAGGGATGGAGGGAGGGGAGTGAAATACAGTAGGTAGGTAGGTAGGCAGGTAGGTAGGTAGGTAGGTAGAAGGATAGAGAGAGGGAGAAATACAGAAGGTACATAGGTAGGTAGGTAGGTAGAGGGATAGAAAGAGGGAGAAATAGAGTAGGTAGATAGGTATATATGTAGGTAGATGTATGTATGTATGTATGTAGGGGGATAGAGAGAGAGGGAGGGAGAAATACAATAGGTAGGGAGGTAGAGAGGTAGGGAGGAAGGGAGGTAGAGGTGTAGAGAGAGAGAGAGGGAGAAATAGAGTAGATAGGTGGGTAGAGGGGTACAGGGGGTGGAGAAATACAATAGGAAGGTAGGTAGAGGGATAGAGAGCGGGGGGAAATACAGTAGGTAGGTAGGTAGGTAGGTAGGTAGGTAGGTAGGTAGGTAGGTAGGTAGGTAGGTAGGTAGGTGGATAGAGAGAGAGAGGGAGGGAGAAATACACTAAGTAGGTAGGTAGAGGGATAGAGAAAGGGGTGAGAAATACAGTAGGTAGGTAGGTAGAGTGATAGAAAGAGGGGGATGAAATACAGTAGGTAGGGAGAGGGATAGAGAGAGGGAGAAATACAGAAGGTATGTATGTATGTATGTATGTAGGTAGGTAGGTAGGTAGAGGGATAGAAAGAGGGAGAAATACAGTAGGTAGGTAGGTAGGTAGGTAGGTAGGTAGGTAGGTAGGTAGGTAGGTAGGTAGAGGGATAGAGAGAGAGAGGGAGAAATACAGTAGGTAAGTATGTAGAGGGATAGAGGGAGGGGGATGAAATACAGTAGGTATGTAGGCAGGTAGGTAGATAGGTAGGTAGGTAGGTAGGTAGGTAGGTAGGTAGGTAGGTAGGTAGGAAGGTAGGTAGAGGGGTAGAGAGGGAGAAATACAGAATGTACGTAGGTAGGTAGGTAGGTAGGTAGGTAGGTAGGTAGGTAGAGGGATAGAAAGAGGGAGAAATACAGTAGGTAGGTAGGTAGGTAGGTAGGTAGGTAGGTAGGTAGGTAGGTAGGTAGGTAGGTAGGGGGATAGAGAGAGGGAGGGAGGGAGAAATACAATAGGTAGGGAGGTAGAGAGGTAGGGAGGTAGGGAGGTAGAGGGATAGAGAGAGAGCGACAAATAGAGTAGGTAGGTAGGTAGAGTGATAGAGAGAGGGTGGAGAAATACAGTAAGTAGGAAGTTAGTTATGTAGGTAGGTAGGTAGGTAGAGGGATAGACAGAGAGGGAGAAATAAAGTAGGTAGGTAGGTAGGTATGTATATAAGTATTGTTCTAGAGAGAGAGGGAGAAATAGAGTAGGTATGTAGGTAGCTAGGTAGGTAGGTAGGTAGAGGGATAGAGAGAGGGAGGGAGAAATACAATAGGTAGGGAAGTAGGGAGGTAGAGGGATAGAGAGAGGGGGGGCGAAATAGAGTAGGTAGGTATGTAGAGGGATAGAGAGGGATGGTGAAATACAATAGTAGATAGGTACTTAGAGGGATAGAAAGAGGGAGAAATAGAGTAGTTAGGTAGGTTGGTAGGTAGGTAGGTAGGTAGGTAGGTAGGTAGGTAGGCGCCGCCCTGGGTCCTCTGTGGAGAAGGGCGGGATATAAATATAATAAAATAAAAAATAACTAAAAAGTATGCAGGAGGATAGAGAGAGAGAGGGAGGTAGAAATACAATAGGTAGGGAGGTAGAGAGGTAGCGAGGTAGAGGGAGAAATAGAGAGGGAGAAATAGAGTAGGTAGGTAGGTAGAGAGATAGAGAGAGGGGGGACAAATACAGTAGGCAGGTAGGTAGGTAGGTATGTAGGTAGTTAGGTAGAGGGATAGCGAGAGGGGGGAGAAATACAGTAGGTAGGCAGGTAGGTAGGTACGTAGAGGTATAGAGAGAGAGGTGTAGAAATACAATAGGTAGGTAGGTAGGTAGGTAGGTAGGTAGGTAGGTAGGTAGGTAGGTAGGTAGGTAGGTAGGTAGGAAGGAAGGATGGTAGGTAGGTAGATAGAGAAAGAGAGGGGGGGAGGAATAGAATAGGTATTTAGGTAGCGGGATAGAGAGGGGTGGAGAAATACAATAGGTAGGTAGGTACTTAGAGGGATAGAGAGAGGGAGAAATACAGTAGGTAGGTAGGTGGAGGGATAGAGAGAGAGGGGAGAAATACAGTAGGTAGGTAGGTAGAGGGATAGAAGAGGGGGGGAAATACAGTAGGTAGGTAGGTAGGTAAGCATGTAAATTGAGGGATAGAGAGAGAGGGAGAAATACAGAAGGTACGTAGGTAGGTAGAGGGATAGAGGGAGGGAGAAATACGGAAGGTACGTAGGTAGGTAGGGTGATAGAGAGAGAGAGGGAGGGAGAAATACAATAAGAAGGTAGGGAGGGAGGTAGAGGAATAGAGAAAGAGAGGGAGAAATAGAGTAGGTAGGTAGGTAGAGGGATTGAGAGGGGTGGAGAAATACAATAGGTAGGTAGGTAGGATGGTAGGATGGTAGGTAGAGAGAGAGAGAGAGAGAGAGAAATAGAGTAGGCATGTAGGTAGAGGGATAGAGAGGGGCGGAGAAATACAATAGGTAGGTAGGTACTTAGAGGGATAGAGAGAGGGGGGGAATACAGTAGGTAGGTAGGTAGGGAGGGAGGTAGGGAGGTAGAGGGATAGAGAGAGAGGGGGAGAAATACAATAGGTAGATAGGTAGGTAGTTAGAGGGATAGAGAGAGGGAGAAATACAGTAGGTAGTTAGGCAGGTAGCTAGGTAGGTAGGTAGAGAGAGGGAAGAATACAGTAGGTAGGTAGGTAGGTAGGTAGGTAGGTAGGTAGGTAGGTAGGTAGGTAGGTAGGTAGGTAGGTAGGTAGGTAGAAAGATAGAGAGAGAGGTGTAGAAATACTATAGGTAGGTAGGTAGGATGGTAGGATGGTAGGTAGGTAGATAGAGAGAGAGGGGGGGAGAAATAGAGTAGGTAGGTAGGTAGAGGGATAGAGAGGGGCGGAGAAATACAATAGGTAGGTAGGTACTTAGAGGGATAGAGATAGGGAGAAATACAGTAGGCAGGTAGATAGAGAGAGAGAGAGAGAGTGAGAAATAGAGTAGGTAGGTAGGTAGAGGGATAGAGAGAGGGGGGGAAATACAGTAGGTAGGTAGGTAGGTAAGCATGTAAATTGAGGGATAGAGAGAGAGGGAGAAATAGAGTAGGTAGTTTGGTAGGTAGAGGGATAGAGAGAGGGGGGGAGAGAAATACAATAGGTAGATAGGTAGGTAGTTAGAGGGATAGAGAGAGGGAGAAATACAGTAGGTAGGTAGGCAGGTAGCTAGGTAGGTAGGTAGGTAGAGGGATAGAGAGAGGGAAGAATACAGTAGGAAGGTAGGTAGGTAGGTAGGTAGAGGGATAGAGAGAGAGAGGTGTAGAAAAACAATAGGTAGGTAGGTAGGATGGTAGGTAGGTAGAGAGAGAAAGAGAGAGAGGGAGAAATAGAGTAGGTAGGTAGATAGAGGGATAGAGAAGGGCGGAGAAATACAATAGATAGGTAGGTACTTAGAGGGATAGAGAGAGGGAGAAATACAGTAGGTAGGTAGGTAGGTAGGTAGGTAGAGGGATAGAGAGAGAGGTGTAGAAATACTATAAGTAGGTTGGTAGGATGGTAGGATGGTAGGTAGGTAGATAGAGAGAGAGAGAGGGAGAAATAGAGTAGGTAGGTAGGTAGAGGGATAGAGAGGGGCGGAGAAATACAATAGGTATGTAGGTAGGTAAGCATGTAAATTGAGGGATAGAGAGAGAGGGAGAAATAGAGTAGGTAGTTTGGTAGGTAGAGGGATAGAGAGAGGGGGGAGAGAAATACAATAGGTAGATAGGTAGGTAGTTAGAGGGATAGAGAGAGGGAGAAATACAGTAGGTAGGTAGGCAGGTAGCTAGGTAGGTAGGTAGGTAGAGGGATAGAGAGAGGGAAGGAAGAATACAGTAGGAAGGTAGGTAGGTAGGTAGGTAGAGGGATAGAGAGAGAGAGGTGTAGAAAAACAATAGGTAGGTAGGTAGGATGGTAGATAGGTAGAGAGAGAAAGAGAGAGAGGGAGAAATAGAGTAGGTAGGTAGATAGAGGGATAGAGAAGGGCGGAGAAATACAATAGATAGGTAGGTACTTAGAGGGATAGAGAGAGGGAGAAATACAGTAGGTAGGTAGGTAGAGGGATAGAGAGAGGGGGGGGGGAGAAACAGAGTAGGTAGGTAGGTAGGTAGCGAGATATAGAGAGGGGGGAGAAATACAGTAGGTAGGTAGAGGGATACAGAGAGAGAGGGAGAAATACAGTAGCTCGGTAGGTATGTGGGTAGGTAGATAAAGGGATAGAGAGAGAGAAATCCAGTAGGTAGGAAGTAGGATGGGGGGAGAATTACAACAGGTAGGTAGGTACTTAGAGGGAAAGAGAGAGGGAGAAATAGAGTAGATAGGTAGGTAGAGGGATAGAGAGAGAGGGAGAAATAAAGTAGGTAGGTAGGTAGGTAGGTAGGTATGTATTGGGATAGAGAGAGGGGGAGAAATAGAGTAGGTAGGTAGGTAGGTAGAGGGATAGAGAGAGAGGGGGAGAAATACAATAGGTAGATAGGTAGGTAGTTAGAGGGATAGAGAGAGGGAGAAATACAGTAGGTAGGTAGGCAGGTAGCTAGGTAGGTAGGTAGAGAGAGGGAAGAATACAGTAGGCAGGTAGTTAGGTAGGTAGGTAGGTAGGTAGGTAGATAGAAAGATAGAGAGAGAGGTGTAGAAATACCATAGGTAGGTCGGTAGGATGGTAGGATGGTAGGGAGAGAGAGAGAGAGAGAGAGAGAGAGAGAGAGAAATAGAGTAGGCAGGTAGGTAGAGGGATAGAGAGGGGCGGAGAAATACAATAGGTAGGTAGGTACTTAGAGGGATAGAGAGGGGGGAAATACAGTAGGTAGGTAGGTAGGTAAGCATGTAAATTGAGGGATAGAGAGAGAGGGAGAAATAGAGTAGGTAGGTTGGTAGGTAGAGGGATAGAGAGAGAGGTGTAGAAATACTATAGGTAGGTAGGTAGGATGGTAGGATGGTAGGATGGTAGAGAGAGAGAGAGAGGGAGAAATAGAGTAGGTAGGTAGGTAGAGGGATAGAGAGAGGGGGGGAAATACAGTAGGTAGGTAGGTAGGTAGGTAGGTAGGTAGGTAGGTAGGTAGGTAGGTAAGCATGTAAATTGAGGGATAGAGAGAGAGGGAGAAATAGAGTAGGTAGTTTGGTAGGTAGAGGGATAGAGAGAGGGGGGGAGAAATACAATAGGTAGATAGGTAGGTAGTTAGAGGGATAGAGAGAGGGAGAAATACAGTAGGTAGGTAGGCAGGTAGCTAGGTAGGTAGGTAGGTAGAGGGATAGAGAGAGAGGTGTAGAAATACAATAGGTAGGTAGGTAGGATGGTAGGTAGATAGAGAGAGAGAGGGAGAAATAGAGTAGGTAGGTAGATAGAGGGATAGAGAGGGGGGCGGAGAAATACAATAGGTGGGTAGGTACTTAGAGGGATAGAGAGAGGGAGAAATACAGTAGGTAGGTAGGTAGAGGGATAGAGAGAGGGGGGGAAATACAGTAGGTAGGTAGGTAGAGGGATAGAGAGAGGGGGGGGAAATACAGTAGGTAGGTAGGTAGAGGGATAGAGAGAGAGGTGTAGAAATACTATAAGTAGGTTGGTAGGATGGTAGGATGGTAGGTAGGTAGATAGAGAGAGAGAGAGGGAGAAATAGAGTAGGTAAGTATGTAGAGGGATAGAGGGAGGGGGATGAAATACAGTAGGTATGTAGGCAGGTAGGTAGGTAGGTAGGTAGGTAGGTAGGTAGGTAGGTAGGTAGGTAGGTAGGAAGGTAGTTAGAGGGATAGAGAGGGAGAAATACAGAATGTACGTAGGTAGGTAGGTAGGTAGGTAGGTAGGTAGGTAGGTAGAGGGATAGAAAGAGGGAGAAATACAGTAGGTAGGTAGGTAGGTAGGTAGGTAGGTAGGTAGGTAGGTAGGTAGGTAGGTAGGGGGATAGAGAGAGGGAGGGAGGGAGAAATACAATAGGTAGGGAGGTAGAGAGGTAGGGAGGTAGGGAGGTAGAGGGATAGAGAGAGAGCGACAAATAGAGTAGGTAGGTAGGTAGAGTGATAGAGAGAGGGTGGAGAAATACAGTAAGTAGGAAGTTAGTTATGTAGGTAGGTAGGTAGGTAGAGGGATAGACAGAGAGGGAGAAATAAAGTAGGTAGGTAGGTAGGTATGTATATAAGTATTGTTCTAGAGAGAGAGGGAGAAATAGAGTAGGTATGTAGGTAGCTAGGTAGGTAGGTAGGTAGGTAGAGGGATAGAGAGAGGGAGGGAGAAATACAATAGGTAGGGAAGTAGGGAGGTAGAGGGATAGAGAGAGGGGGGGCGAAATAGAGTAGGTAGGTATGTCGAGGGATAGAGAGGGATGGTGAAATACAATAGTAGATAGGTACTTAGAGGGATAGAAAGAGGGAGAAATAGAGTAGTTAGGTAGGTTGGTAGGTAGGTAGGTAGGTAGGTAGGTAGGTAGGCGCCGCCCTGGGTCCTCTGTGGAGAAGGGCGGGATATAAATATAATAAAATAAAAAATAACTAAAAAGTATGCAGGGGGATAGAGAGAGAGAGGGAGGTAGAAATACAATAGGTAGGGAGGTAGAGAGGTAGCGAGGTAGAGGGAGAAATAGAGAGGGAGAAATAGAGTAGGTAGGTAGGTAGAGAGATAGAGAGAGGGGGGACAAATACAGTAGGCAGGTAGGTAGGTAGGTATGTAGGTAGTTAGGTAGAGGGATAGCGAGAGGGGGGAGAAATACAGTAGGTAGGCAGGTAGGTAGGTACGTAGAGGTATAGAGAGAGAGGTGTAGAAATACAATAGGTAGGTAGGTAGGTAGGTAGGTAGGTAGGAAGGAAGGATGGTAGGTAGGTAGATAGAGAAAGAGAGGGGGGGAGGAATAGAATAGGTATTTAGGTAGCGGGATAGAGAGGGGTGGAGAAATACAATAGGTAGGTAGGTACTTAGAGGGATAGAGAGAGGGAGAAATACAGTAGGTAGGTAGGTAGGTAAGCATGTAAATTGAGGAATAGAGAGAGAGGGAGAAATACAGAAGGTACGTAGGTAGGTAGAGGGATAGAGGGAGGGAGAAATACGGAAGGTACGTAGGTAGGTAGGGTGATAGAGAGAGAGAGGGAGGGAGAAATACAATAAGAAGGTAGGGAGGGAGGTAGAGGAATAGAGAAAGAGAGGGAGAAATAGAGTAGGTAGGTAGGTAGAGGGATTGAGAGGGGTGGAGAAATACAATAGGTAGGTAGGTAGGATGGTAGGATGGTAGGTAGAGAGAGAGAGAGAGAGAGAAATAGAGTAGGCATGTAGGTAGAGGGATAGAGAGGGGCGGAGAAATACAATAGGTAGGTAGGTACTTAGAGGGATAGAGAGAGGGGGGAAATACAGTAGGTAGGTAGGTAGGGAGGGAGGTAGGGAGGTAGAGGGATAGAGAGAGAGGGGGAGAAATACAATAGGTAGATAGGTAGGTAGTTAGAGGGATAGAGAGAGGGAGAAATACAGTAGGTAGTTAGGCAGGTAGCTAGGTAGGTAGGTAGAGAGAGGGAAGAATACAGTAGGTAGGTAGGTAGGTAGGTAGGTAGGTAGGTAGAAAGATAGAGAGAGAGGTGTAGAAATACTATACGTAGGTAGGTAGGATGGTAGGATGGTAGGTAGGTAGATAGAGAGAGAGGGGGGGGAGAAATAGAGTAGGTAGGTAGGTAGAGGGATAGAGAGGGGCGGAGAAATACAATAGGTAGGTAGGTACTTAGAGGGATAGAGATAGGGAGAAATACAGTAGGCAGGTAGATAGAGAGAGAGAGAGAGAGAGTGAGAAATAGAGTAGGTAGGTAGGTAGAGGGATAGAGAGAGGGGGGGAAATACAGTAGGTAGGTAAGCATGTAAATTGAGGGATAGAGAGAGAGGGAGAAATAGAGTAGGTAGTTTGGTAGGTAGAGGGATAGAGAGGGGGGGGAGAGAAATACAATAGGTAGATAGGTAGGTAGTTAGAGGGATAGAGAGAGGGAGAAATACAGTAGGTAGGTAGGCAGGTAGCTAGGTAGGTAGGTAGGTAGAGGGATAGAGAGAGGGAAGAATACAGTAGGAAGGTAGGTAGGTAGGTAGGTAGAGGGATAGAGAGAGAGAGGTGTAGAAAAACAATAGGTAGGTAGGTAGGATGGTAGGTAGGTAGAGAGAGAAAGAGAGAGAGGGAGAAATAGAGTAGGTAGGTAGATAGAGGGATAGAGAAGGGCGGAGAAATACAATAGATAGGTAGGTACTTAGAGGGATAGAGAGAGGGAGAAATACAGTAGGTAGGTAGGTAGGTAGGTAGGTAGAGGGATAGAGAGAGAGGTGTAGAAATACTATAAGTAGGTTGGTAGGATGGTAGGATGGTAGGTAGGTAGATAGAGAGAGAGAGAGGGAGAAATAGAGTAGGTAGGTAGGTAGAGGGATAGAGAGGGGCGGAGAAATACAATAGGTATGTAGGTAGGTAAGCATGTAAATTGAGGGATAGAGAGAGAGGGAGAAATAGAGTAGGTAGTTTGGTAGGTAGAGGGATAGAGAGAGGGGGGGAGAGAAATACAATAGGTAGATAGGTAGGTAGTTAGAGGGATAGAGAGAGGGAGAAATACAGTAGGTAGGTAGGCAGGTAGCTAGGTAGGTAGGTAGGTAGAGGGATAGAGAGAGGGAAGAATACAGTAGGAAGGTAGGTAGGTAGGTAGGTAGAGGGATAGAGAGAGAGAGGTGTAGAAAAACAATAGGTAGGTAGGTAGGATGGTAGATAGGTAGAGAGAGAAAGAGAGAGAGGGAGAAATAGAGTAGGTAGGTAGATAGAGGGATAGAGAAGGGCGGAGAAATACAATAGATAGGTAGGTACTTAGAGGGATAGAGAGAGGGAGAAATACAGTAGGTAGGTAGGTAGAGGGATAGAGAGAGGGGGGGAGAAACAGAGTAGGTAGGTAGGTAGGTAGCGAGATATAGAGAGGGGGGAGAAATACAGTAGGTAGGTAGAGGGATACAGAGAGAGAGGGAGAAATACAGTAGCTCGGTAGGTATGTGGGTAGGTAGATAAAGGGATAGAGAGAGAGAAATCCAGTAGGTAGGAAGTAGGATGGGGGGAGAATTACAACAGGTAGGTAGGTACTTAGAGGGATAGAGAGAGGGAGAAATAGAGTAGATATGTAGGTAGAGGGATAGAGAGAGAGGGAGAAATAAAGTAGGTAGGTAGGTAGGTAGGTATGTATTGGGATAGAGAGAGGGGGAGAAATAGAGTAGGTAGGTAGGTAGGTAGAGGGATAGAGAGAGAGCGGGAGAAATACAATAGGTAGATAGGTAGGTAGTTAGAGGGATAGAGAGAGGGAGAAATACAGTAGGTAGGTAGCCAGGTAGCTAGGTAGGTAGGTAGAGAGAGGGAAGAATACAGTAGGTAGGTAGTTAGGTAGGTAGGTAGGTAGGTAGGTAGGTAGGTAGGTAGGTAGGTAGGTAGATAGAAAGATAGAGAGAGAGGTGTAGAAATACCATAGGTAGGTCGGTAGGATGGTAGGATGGTAGGGAGAGAGAGAGAGAGAGAGAGAGAGAGAGAGAGAGAGAGAGAGAGAAATAGAGTAGGCAGGTAGGTAGAGGGATAGAGAGAGAGGGGGAAATACAGTAGGTAGGTAGGTAGGTAGGTAGGTAGGTAGGTAGGTAGGTAGGTAGGTAGGTAAGCATGTAAATTGAGGGATAGAGAGAGAGGGAGAAATAGAGTAGGTAGTTTGGTAGGTAGAGGGATAGAGAGAGGGGGGGAGAAATACAATAGGTAGATAGGTAGGTAGTTAGAGGGATAGAGAGAGGGAGAAATACAGTAGGTAGGTAGGCAGGTAGCTAGGTAGGTAGGTAGGTAGAGGGATAGAGAGAGAGGTGTAGAAATACAATAGGTAGGTAGGTAGGATGGTAGGTAGATAGAGAGAGAGAGGGAGAAATAGAGTAGGTAGGTAGATAGAGGGATAGAGAGGGGGGCGGAGAAATACAATAGGTGGGTAGGTACTTAGAGGGATAGAGAGAGGGAGAAATACAGTAGGTAGGTAGGTAGAGGGATAGAGAGAGGGGGGGAAATACAGTAGGTAGGTAGGTAGAGGGATAGAGAGAGGGGGGGGAAATACAGTAGGTAGGTAGGTAGAGGGATAGAGAGAGAGGTGTAGAAATACTATAAGTAGGTTGGTAGGATGGTAGGATGGTAGGTAGGTAGATAGAGAGAGAGAGAGGGAGAAATAGAGTAGGTAGGTAGGTAGAGGGATAGAGAGGGGCGGAGAAATACAATAGGTATGTAGGTACTTAGAGGGATAGAGAGAGGGAGAAATACAGTAGGTAGGCAGGTAGAGGGATAGAGAGAGGGGGGGAAATACAGTAGGTAGGTAGGTAGGTAGAGGGATAGAGAGAGAGAGGGAAAAATACAGTAGCTCGGTAGGTAGGTAGGTAGGCAGGCAGGCAGGCAGGTAGGAAGGTAGGTACGTAGGTTGGTAGGTAGGTAGGTAGAGGGATAGAGACAGGGAGAAATACAGTAGGTAAGTAGTTGTGTAGGTAGGTAGGTAGGTGGATAGAGAGAGAGAGGGAGGGAGAAATACAATAGGTAGGGAGGGAGGGAGGGAGGTAGAGGTATAGAGAGAGAAGGAGAAAAAGAGTAGGTAGGTAGGTAGAGGGATAGAGAGGGGCGGAGTAATACAGTAGTTAGATAGGTACTTAGAGGGATAGAGAGATGGAGAAATAGAGTAGGTAGTTAGGTAGTGGGATATAGAGGGGGGGGAAATACAGTTGGTAGGCAGGCAGGCAGGCTGGTAGGTAGGTAGAGGGATAGAGAGGTGTAGAAATACAATAGGTAGGTAGGTAGGTAGAGGGATAGAGAGAGAGAGGGAGAAATACAGTAGGTAGGTAGGTAGGTAGGATGGTAGGTAGGTAGATAGAGAAAGAGAGAGAGGGGGGAGAAATAGAGTAGGTATTTAGGTAGAGGGATAGAGAGTGGTGGAGAAATACAATAGGTAGGTAGGTAGGTTGGTAAGCGGGTAGGTAGGTAGGTAGGTAGAGGGATAGAGAGAGGGGGGGAAATACAGTAGGTAGGTAGGGAGAGAGAGAGAGAGAGAGAGAGAGAGAAATAGAGTAGGCATGTAGGTAGAGGGATAGAGAGGGGCGGAGAAATACAATAGGTAGGTAGGTACTTAGAGGGATAGAGAGAGGGGGGAAATACAGTAGGTAGGTAGGTAGGTAAGCATGTAAATTGAGGGATAGAGAGAGAGGGAGAAATAGAGTAGGTAGGTAGGTAGAGGGATTGAGAGGGGTGGAGAAATACAATAGGTAAATAGGTACTTAGAGGGATAGAGAGAGGGAGAAATAAAGTAGGTAGGTAGGTAGGTATGTAGGTAGGGAGGTAGAGGGATAGAGAGAGAGGGGGAGAAATACAATAGGTAGATAGGTAGGTAGTTAGAGGGATAGAGAGAGGGAGAAATACAGTAGGTAGTTAGGCAGGTAGCTAGGTAGGTAGGTAGAGAGAGGGAAGAATACAGTAGGTAGGTAGGTAGGTAGAAAGATAGAGAGAGAGGTGTAGAAATACTATAGGTAGGTAGGTAGGATGGTAGGATGGTAGGTAGGTAGATAGAGAGAGAGGGGGGGAGAAATAGAGTAGGTAGGTAGGTAGAGGGATAGAGAGGGGCGGAGAAATACAATAGGTAGGTAGGTACTTAGAGGGATAGAGATAGGGAGAAATACAGTAGGCAGGTAGATAGATAGAGAGAGAGAGAGAGTGAGAAATAGAGTAGGTAGGTAGGTAGAGGGATAGAGAGAGGGGGGGAAATACAGTAGGTAGGTAGGTAGGTAAGCATGTAAATTGAGGGATAGAGAGAGAGGGAGAAATAGAGTAGGTAGTTTGGTAGGTAGAGGGATAGAGAGAGGGGGGGAGAGAAATACAATAGGTAGATAGGTAGGTAGTTAGAGGGATAGAGAGAGGGAGAAATACAGTAGGTAGGTAGGCAGGTAGCTAGGTAGGTAGGTAGGTAGAGGGATAGAGAGAGGGAAGAATACAGTAGGAAGGTAGGTAGGTAGGTAGGTAGGTAGAGGGATAGAGAGAGAGAGGTGTAGAAAAACAATAGGTAGGTAGGTAGGATGGTAGATAGGTAGAGAGAGAAAGAGAGAGAGGGAGAAATAGAGTAGGTAGGTAGATAGAGGGATAGAGAAGGGCGGAGAAATACAATAGATAGGTAGGTACTTAGAGGGATAGAGAGAGGGAGAAATACAGTAGGTAGGTAGGTAGAGGGATAGAGAGAGGGGGGGGAGAAACAGAGTAGGTAGGTAGGTAGGTAGCGAGATATAGAGAGGGGGGAGAAATACAGTAGGTAGGTAGAGGGATACAGAGAGAGAGGGAGAAATACAGTAGCTCGGTAGGTATGTGGGTAGGTAGATAAAGGGATAGAGAGAGAGAAATCCAGTAGGTAGGAAGTAGGATGGGGGGAGAATTACAACAGGTAGGTAGGTACTTAGAGGGATAGAGAGAGGGAGAAATAGAGTAGATAGGTAGGTAGAGGGATAGAGAGAGAGGGAGAAATAAAGTAGGTAGGTAGGTAGAGGGATAGAGAGAGGGGGGGAAATACAGTAGGTAGGTAGGTAGGTAAGCATGTAAATTGAGGGATAGAGAGAGAGGGAGAAATAGAGTAGGTAGTTTGGTAGGTAGAGGGATAGAGAGAGGGGGGGGAGAAATACAATAGGTAGATAGGTAGGTAGTTAGAGGGATAGAGAGAGGGAGAAATACAGTAGGTAGGTAGGCAGGTAGCTAGGTAGGTAGGTAGGTAGAGGGATAGAGAGAGAGGTGTAGAAATACAATAGGTAGGTAGGTAGGATGGTAGGTAGATAGAGAGAGAGAGGGAGAAATAGAGTAGGTAGGTAGATAGAGGGATAGAGAGGGGGGCGGAGAAATACAATAGGTGGGTAGGTACTTAGAGGGATAGAGAGAGGGAGAAATACAGTAGGTAGGTAGGTAGAGGGATAGAGAGAGGGGGGGAAATACAGTAGGTAGGTAGGTAGAGGGATAGAGAGAGGGGGGGGGAAATACAGTAGGTAGGTAGGTAGAGGGATAGAGAGAGAGGTGTAGAAATACTATAAGTAGGTTGGTAGGATGGTAGGATGGTAGGTAGGTAGATAGAGAGAGAGAGGGAGAAATAGAGTAGGTAAGTATGTAGAGGGATGGAGGGAGGGGGATGAAATACAGTAGGTATGTAGGCAGGTAGGTAGGTAGGTAGGTAGGTAGGTAGGTAGGAAGGTAGGTAGAGGGATAGAGAGGGAGAAATACAGAATGTACGTAGGTAGGTAGGTAGGTAGGTAGGTAGGTAGGTAGGTAGAGGGATAGAAAGAGGGAGAAATACAGTAGGTAGGTAGGTAGGTAGGTAGGTAGGTAGGTAGGTAGGTAGGTAGGTAGGTAGGTAGGTAGGTAGGTAGGGGGATAGAGAGAGGGAGGGAGGGAGAAATACAATAGGTAGGGAGGTAGAGAGGTAGGGAGGTAGGGAGGTAGAGGGATAGAGAGAGAGCGACAAATAGAGTAGGTAGGTAGGTAGAGTGATAGAGAGAGGGTGGAGAAATACAGTAAGTAGGAAGTTAGTTATGTAGGTAGGTAGGTAGGTAGAGGGATAGACAGAGAGGGAGAAATAAAGTAGGTAGGTAGGTAGGTATGTATATAAGTATTGTTCTAGAGAGAGAGGGAGAAATAGAGTAGGTATGTAGGTAGCTAGGTAGGTAGGTAGGTAGGTAGAGGGATAGAGAGAGGGAGGGAGAAATACAATAGGTAGGGAAGTAGGGAGGTAGAGGGATAGAGAGAGGGGGGGCGAAATAGAGTAGGTAGGTATGTAGAGGGATAGAGAGGGATGGTGAAATACAATAGTAGATAGGTACTTAGAGGGATAGAAAGAGGGAGAAATAGAGTAGTTAGGTAGGTTGGTAGGTAGGTAGGTAGGTAGGTAGGTAGGTAGGCGCCGCCCTGGGTCCTCTGTGGAGAAGGGCGGGATATAAATATAATAAAATAAAAAATAACTAAAAAGTATGCAGGGGGATAGAGAGAGAGAGGGAGGTAGAAATACAATAGGTAGGGAGGTAGAGAGGTAGCGAGGTAGAGGGAGAAATAGAGAGGGAGAAATAGAGTAGGTAGGTAGGTAGAGAGATAGAGAGAGGGGGGACAAATACAGTAGGCAGGTAGGTAGGTAGGTATGTAGGTAGTTAGGTAGAGGGATAGCGAGAGGGGGGAGAAATACAGTAGGTAGGCAGGTAGGTAGGTACGTAGAGGTATAGAGAGAGAGGTGTAGAAATACAATAGGTAGGTAGGTAGGTAGGTAGGTAGGTAGGTAGGTAGGTAGGAAGGAAGGATGGTAGGTAGGTAGATAGAGAAAGAGAGGGGGGGAGGAATAGAATAGGTATTTAGGTAGCGGGATAGAGAGGGGTGGAGAAATACAATAGGTAGGTAGGTACTTAGAGGGATAGAGAGAGGGAGAAATACAGTAGGTAGGTAGGTGGAGGGATAGAGAGAGAGGGGAGAAATACAGTAGGTAGGTAGGTAGAGGGATAGAAGAGGGGGGGAAATACAGTAGGTAGGTAGGTAGGTAAGCATGTAAATTGAGGGATAGAGAGAGAGGGAGAAATACAGAAGGTACGTAGGTAGGTAGAGGGATAGAGGGAGGGAGAAATACGGAAGGTACGTAGGTAGGTAGGGTGATAGAGAGAGAGAGGGAGGGAGAAATACAATAAGAAGGTAGGGAGGGAGGTAGAGGAATAGAGAAAGAGAGGGAGAAATAGAGTAGGTAGGTAGGTAGAGGGATTGAGAGGGGTGGAGAAATACAATAGGTAGGTAGGTAGGATGGTAGGATGGTAGGTAGAGAGAGAGAGAGAGAGAGAAATAGAGTAGGCATGTAGGTAGAGGGATAGAGAGGGGCGGAGAAATACAATAGGTAGGTAGGTACTTAGAGGGATAGAGAGAGGGGGGAAATACAGTAGGTAGGTAGGTAGGTAGGGAGGTAGGGAGGTAGAGGGATAGAGAGAGAGGGGGAGAAATACAATAGGTAGATAGGTAGGTAGTTAGAGGGATAGAGAGAGGGAGAAATACAGTAGGTAGTTAGGCAGGTAGCTAGGTAGGTAGGTAGAGAGAGGGAAGAATACAGTAGGTAGGTAGGTAGGTAGGTAGGTAGGTAGGTAGAAAGATAGAGAGAGAGGTGTAGAAATACTATAGGTAGGTAGGTAGGATGGTAGGATGGTAGGTAGGTAGATAGAGAGAGAGGGGGGGAGAAATAGAGTAGGTAGGTAGGTAGAGGGATAGAGAGGGGCGGAGAAATACAATAGGTAGGTAGGTACTTAGAGGGATAGAGATAGGGAGAAATACAGTAGGCAGGTAGATAGAGAGAGAGAGAGAGAGAGTGAGAAATAGAGTAGGTAGGTAGGTAGAGGGATAGAGAGAGGGGGGGAAATACAGTAGGTAGGTAGGTAGGTAAGCATGTAAATTGAGGGATAGAGAGAGAGGGAGAAATAGAGTAGGTAGTTTGGTAGGTAGAGGGATAGAGAGAGGGGGGGAGAGAAATACAATAGGTAGATAGGTAGGTAGTTAGAGGGATAGAGAGAGGGAGAAATACAGTAGGTAGGTAGGCAGGTAGCTAGGTAGGTAGGTAGGTAGGTAGGTAGGTAGGTAGGTAGGTAGGTAGGTAGGTAGGTAGAGGGATAGAGAGAGGGGGGGAAATACAGTAGGTAGGTAAGCATGTAAATTGAGGGATAGAGAGAGAGGGAGAAATAGAGTAGGTAGTTTGGTAGGTAGAGGGATAGAGAGGGGGGGGAGAGAAATACAATAGGTAGATAGGTAGGTAGTTAGAGGGATAGAGAGAGGGAGAAATACAGTAGGTAGGTAGGCAGGTAGCTAGGTAGGTAGGTAGGTAGAGGGATAGAGAGAGGGAAGAATACAGTAGGAAGGTAGGTAGGTAGGTAGGTAGAGGGATAGAGAGAGAGAGGTGTAGAAAAACAATAGGTAGGTAGGTAGGATGGTAGGTAGGTAGAGAGAGAAAGAGAGAGAGGGAGAAATAGAGTGGTAGGTAGATAGAGGGATAGAGAAGGGCGGAGAAATACAATAGATAGGTAGGTACTTAGAGGGATAGAGAGAGGGAGAAATACAGTAGGTAGGTAGGTAGGTAGGTAGAGGGATAGAGAGAGAGGTGTAGAAATACTATAAGTAGGTTGGTAGGATGGTAGGATGGTAGGTAGGTAGATAGAGAGAGAGAGAGGGAGAAATAGAGTAGGTAGGTAGGTAGAGGGATAGAGAGGGGCGGAGAAATACAATAGGTATGTAGGTAGGTAAGCATGTAAATTGAGGGATAGAGAGAGAGGGAGAAATAGAGTAGGTAGTTTGGTAGGTAGAGGGATAGAGAGAGGGGGGAGAGAAATACAATAGGTAGATAGGTAGGTAGTTAGAGGGATAGAGAGAGGGAGAAATACAGTAGGTAGGTAGGCAGGTAGCTAGGTAGGTAGGTAGGTAGAGGGATAGAGAGAGGGAAGAATACAGTAGGAAGGTAGGTAGGTAGGTAGGTAGAGGGATAGAGAGAGAGAGGTGTAGAAAAACAATAGGTAGGTAGGTAGGATGGTAGATAGGTAGAGAGAGAAAGAGAGAGAGGGAGAAATAGAGTAGGTAGGTAGATAGAGGGATAGAGAAGGGCGGAGAAATACAATAGATAGGTAGGTACTTAGAGGGATAGAGAGAGGGAGAAATACAGTAGGTAGGTAGGTAGAGGGATAGAGAGAGGGGGGGGAGAAACAGAGTAGGTAGGTAGGTAGGTAGCGAGATATAGAGAGGGGGGAGAAATACAGTAGGTAGGTAGAGGGATACAGAGAGAGAGGGAGAAATACAGTAGCTCGGTAGGTATGTGGGTAGGTAGATAAAGGGATAGAGAGAGAGAAATCCAGTAGGTAGGAAGTAGGATGGGGGAGAATTACAACAGGTAGGTAGGTACTTAGAGGGATAGAGAGAGGGAGAAATAGAGTAGATATGTAGGTAGAGGGATAGAGAGAGAGGGAGAAATAAAGTAGGTAGGTAGGTAGATAGGTATGTATTGGGATAGAGAGAGGGGGAGAAATAGAGTAGGTAGGTAGGTAGGTAGAGGGATAGAGAGAGAGCGGGAGAAATACAATAGGTAGATAGGTAGGTAGTTAGAGGGATAGAGAGAGGGAGAAATACAGTAGGTAGGTAGGCAGGTAGCTAGGTAGGTAGGTAGAGAGAGGGAAGAATACAGTAGGTAGGTAGTTAGGTAGGTAGTTAGGTAGGTAGGTAGGTAGGTAGGTAGGTAGGTAGGTAGGTAGGTAGGTAGGGGGATAGAGAGAGGGAGGGAGGGAGAAATACAATAGGTAGGGAGGTAGAGAGGTAGGGAGGTAGGGAGGTAGAGGGATAGAGAGAGAGCGACAAATAGAGTAGGTAGGTAGGTAGAGTGATAGAGAGAGGGTGGAGAAATACAGTAAGTAGGAAGTTAGTTATGTAGGTAGGTAGGTAGGTAGAGGGATAGACAGAGAGGGAGAAATAAAGTAGGTAGGTAGGTAGGTATGTATATAAGTATTGTTCTAGAGAGAGAGGGAGAAATAGAGTAGGTATGTAGGTAGCTAGGTAGGTAGGTAGGTAGGTAGAGGGATAGAGAGAGGGAGGGAGAAATACAATAGGTAGGGAAGTAGGGAGGTAGAGGGATAGAGAGAGGGGGGGCGAAATAGAGTAGGTAGGTATGTAGAGGGATAGAGAGGGATGGTGAAATACAATAGTAGATAGGTACTTAGAGGGATAGAAAGAGGGAGAAATAGAGTAGTTAGGTAGGTTGGTAGGTAGGTAGGTAGGTAGGTAGGTAGGTAGGCGCCGCCCTGGGTCCTCTGTGGAGAAGGGCGGGATATAAATATAATAAAATAAAAAATAACTAAAAAGTATGCAGGGGGATAGAGAGAGAGAGGGAGGTAGAAATACAATAGGTAGGGAGGTAGAGAGGTAGCGAGGTAGAGGGAGAAATAGAGAGGGAGAAATAGAGTAGGTAGGTAGGTAGAGAGATAGAGAGAGGGGGGACAAATACAGTAGGCAGGTAGGTAGGTAGGTATGTAGGTAGTTAGGTAGAGGGATAGCGAGAGGGGGGAGAAATACAGTAGGTAGGCAGGTAGGTAGGTACGTAGAGGTATAGAGAGAGAGGTGTAGAAATACAATAGGTAGGTAGGTAGGTAGGTAGGTAGGTAGGTAGGTAGGAAGGAAGGATGGTAGGTAGGTAGATAGAGAAAGAGAGGGGGGGAGGAATAGAATAGGTATTTAGGTAGCGGGATAGAGAGGGGTGGAGAAATACAATAGGTAACAATAGGTAGGTAGGTACTTAGAGGGATAGAGAGAGGGAGAAATACAGTAGGTAGGTAGGTAGAGGGATAGAAGAGGGGGGGAAATACAGTAGGTAGGTAGGTAGGTAAGCATGTAAATTGAGGAATAGAGAGAGAGGGAGAAATACAGAAGGTACGTAGGTAGGTAGAGGGATAGAGGGAGGGAGAAATACGGAAGGTACGTAGGTAGGTAGGGTGATAGAGAGAGAGAGGGAGGGAGAAATACAATAAGAAGGTAGGGAGGGAGGTAGAGGAATAGAGAAAGAGAGGGAGAAATAGAGTAGGTAGGTAGGTAGAGGGATTGAGAGGGGTGGAGAAATACAATAGGTAGGTAGGTAGGATGGTAGGATGGTAGGTAGAGAGAGAGAGAGAGAGAGAAATAGAGTAGGCATGTAGGTAGAGGGATAGAGAGGGGCGGAGAAATACAATAGGTAGGTAGGTACTTAGAGGGATAGAGAGAGGGGGGAAATACAGTAGGTAGGTAGGTAGGTAGGGAGGTAGGGAGGTAGAGGGATAGAGAGAGAGGGGGAGAAATACAATAGGTAGATAGGTAGGTAGTTAGAGGGATAGAGAGAGGGAGAAATACAGTAGGTAGTTAGGCAGGTAGCTAGGTAGGTAGGTAGAGAGAGGGAAGAATACAGTAGGTAGGTAGGTAGGTAGGTAGGTAGGTAGAAAGATAGAGAGAGAGGTGTAGAAATACTATAGGTAGGTAGGTAGGATGGTAGGATGGTAGGTAGGTAGATAGAGAGAGAGGGGGGGAGAAATAGAGTAGGTAGGTAGGTAGAGGGATAGAGAGGGGCGGAGAAATACAATAGGTAGGTAGGTACTTAGAGGGATAGAGATAGGGAGAAATACAGTAGGCAGGTAGATAGAGAGAGAGAGAGAGAGAGTGAGAAATAGAGTAGGTAGGTAGGTAGAGGGATAGAGAGAGGGGGGGAAATACAGTAGGTAGGTAAGCATGTAAATTGAGGGATAGAGAGAGAGGGAGAAATAGAGTAGGTAGTTTGGTAGGTAGAGGGATAGAGAGGGGGGGGAAAAGAATACAATAGGTAGATAGGTAGGTAGTTAGAGGGATAGAGAGAGGGAGAAATACAGTAGGTAGGTAGGCAGGTAGCTAGGTAGGTAGGTAGGTAGAGGGATAGAGAGAGGGAAGAATACAGTAGGAAGGTAGGTAGGTAGGTAGGTAGAGGGATAGAGAGAGAGAGGTGTAGAAAAACAATAGGTAGGTAGGTAGGATGGTAGGTAGGTAGAGAGAGAAAGAGAGAGAGGGAGAAATAGAGTAGGTAGGTAGATAGAGGGATAGAGAAGGGCGGAGAAATACAATAGATAGGTAGGTACTTAGAGGGATAGAGAGAGGGAGAAATACAGTAGGTAGGTAGGTAGGTAGGTAGGTAGAGGGATAGAGAGAGAGGTGTAGAAATACTATAAGGAGGTTGGTAGGATGGTAGGATGGTAGGTAGGTAGATAGAGAGAGAGAGAGGGAGAAATAGAGTAGGTAGGTAGGTAGAGGGATAGAGAGGGGCGGAGAAATACAATAGGTATGTAGGTAGGTAAGCATGTAAATTGAGGGATAGAGAGAGAGGGAGAAATAGAGTAGGTAGTTTGGTAGGTAGAGGGATAGAGAGAGGGGGGGAGAGAAATACAATAGGTAGATAGGTAGGTAGTTAGAGGGATAGAGAGAGGGAGAAATACAGTAGGTAGGTAGGCAGGTAGCTAGGTAGGTAGGTAGGTAGAGGGATAGAGAGAGGGAAGAATACAGTAGGAAGGTAGGTAGGTAGGTAGGTAGAGGGATAGAGAGAGAGAGGTGTAGAAAAACAATAGGTAGGTAGGTAGGATGGTAGATAGGTAGAGAGAGAAAGAGAGAGAGGGAGAAATAGAGTAGGTAGGTAGATAGAGGGATAGAGAAGGGCGGAGAAATACAATAGATAGGTAGGTACTTAGAGGGATAGAGAGAGGGAGAAATACAGTAGGTAGGTAGGTAGAGGGATAGAGAGAGGGGGGGGAGAAACAGAGTAGGTAGGTAGGTAGGTAGCGAGATATAGAGAGGGGGGAGAAATACAGTAGGTAGGTAGAGGGATACAGAGAGAGAGGGAGAAATACAGTAGCTCGGTAGGTATGTGGGTAGGTAGATAAAGGGATAGAGAGAGAGAAATCCAGTAGGTAGGAAGTAGGATGGGGGGAGAATTACAACAGGTAGGTAGGTACTTAGAGGGATAGAGAGAGGGAGAAATAGAGTAGATATGTAGGTAGAGGGATAGAGAGAGAGGGAGAAATAAAGTAGGTAGGTAGGTAGGTAGGTATGTATTGGGATAGAGAGAGGGGGAGAAATAGAGTAGGTAGGTAGGTAGGTAGAGGGATAGAGAGAGAGCGGGAGAAATACAATAGGTAGATAGGTAGGTAGTTAGAGGGATAGAGAGAGGGAGAAATACAGTAGGTAGGTAGCCAGGTAGCTAGGTAGGTAGGTAGAGAGAGGGAAGAATACAGTAGGTAGGTAGTTAGGTAGGTAGGTAGGTAGGTAGGTAGGTAGGTAGGTAGGTAGGTAGGTAGGTAGGTAGGTAGATAGAAAGATAGAGAGAGAGGTGTAGAAATACCATAGGTAGGTCGGTAGGATGGTAGGATGGTAGGAGAGAGAGAGAGAGAGAGAGAGAGAGAGAGAGAGAGAGAGAGAGAGAGAGAAATAGAGTAGGCAGGTAGGTAGAGGGATAGAGAGGGGCGGAGAAATACAATAGGTAGGTAGGTACTTAGAGGGATAGAGAGGGGGGAAATACAGTAGGTAGGTAGGGAGGTAGGGAGGTAGGGAGGTAGAGGGATAGAGAGAGAGGGGGAGAAATACAATAGGTAGATAGGTAGGTAGAGGGATAGAGAGAGAGGTGTAGAAATACTATAGGTAGGTAGGTAGGATGGTAGGATGGTAGGATGGTAGAGAGAGAGAGAGAGGGAGAAATAGAGTAGGTAGGTAGGTAGAGGGATAGAGAGAGGGGGGGAAATACAGTAGGTAGGTAGGTAGGTAGGTAGGTAGGTAGGTAGGTAGGTAGGTAGGTAGGTAAGCATGTAAATTGAGGGATAGAGAGAGAGGGAGAAATAGAGTAGGTAGTTTGGTAGGTAGAGGGACAGAGAGAGGGGGGGAGAAATACAATAGGTAGATAGGTAGGTAGTTAGAGGGATAGAGAGAGGGAGAAATACAGTAGGTAGGTAGGCAGGTAGCTAGGTAGGTAGGTAGGTAGGTAGAGGGATAGAGAGAGAGGTGTAGAAATACAATAGGTAGGTAGGTAGGATGGTAGGTAGATAGAGAGAGAGAGGGAGAAATAGAGTAGGTAGGTAGATAGAGGGATAGAGAGGGGGGCGGAGAAATACAATAGGTGGGTAGGTACTTAGAGGGATAGAGAGAGGGAGAAATACAGTAGGTAGGTAGGTAGAGGGATAGAGAGAGGGGGGGAAATACAGTAGGTAGGTAGGTAGAGGGATAGAGAGAGGGGGGGGAAATACAGTAGGTAGGTAGGTAGAGGGATAGAGAGAGAGGTGTAGAAATACTATAAGTAGGTTGGTAGGATGGTAGGATGGTAGGTAGGTAGATAGAGAGAGAGAGAGGGAGAAATAGAGTAGGTAGGTAGGTAGAGGGATAGAGAGGGGCGGAGAAATACAATAGGTATGTAGGTACTTAGAGGGATAGAGAGAGGGAGAAATACAGTAGGTAGGCAGGTAGAGGGATAGAGAGAGGGGGGGAAATACAGTAGGTAGGTAGGTAGGTAGAGGGATAGAGAGAGAGAGGGAAAAATACAGTAGCTCGGTAGGTAGGTAGGCAGGCAGGCAGGCAGGCAGGTAGGAAGGTAGGTACGTAGGTTGGTAGGTAGGTAGGTAGAGGGATAGAGACAGGGAGAAATACAGTAGGTAAGTAGTTGTGTAGGTAGGTAGGTAGGTGGATAGAGAGAGAGAGGGAGGGAGAAATACAATAGGTAGGGAGGGAGGGAGGGAGGTAGAGGTATAGAGAGAGAAGGAGAAAAAGAGTAGGTAGGTAGGTAGAGGGATAGAGAGGGGCGGAGTAATACAGTAGTTAGATAGGTACTTAGAGGGATAGAGAGATGGAGAAATAGAGTAGGTAGTTAGGTAGTGGGATATAGAGGGGGGGAAATACAGTTGGTAGGCAGGCAGGCAGGCTGGTAGGTAGGTAGAGGGATAGAGAGGTGTAGAAATACAATAGGTAGGTAGGTAGGTAGAGGGATAGAGAGAGAGAGGGAGAAATACAGTAGGTAGGTAGGTAGGTAGGATGGTAGGTAGGTAGATAGAGAAAGAGAGAGAGGGGGGAGAAATAGAGTAGGTATTTAGGTAGAGGGATAGAGAGTGGTGGAGAAATACAATAGGTAGGTAGGTAGGTTGGTAAGCGGGTAGGTAGGTAGGTAGGTAGAGGGATAGAGAGAGGGGGGGAAATACAGTAGGTAGGTAGGTAGAGAGAGAGAGAGAGAGAGAGAGAGAAATAGAGTAGGCATGTAGGTAGAGGGATAGAGAGGGGCGGAGAAATACAATAGGTAGGTAGGTACTTAGAGGGATAGAGAGAGGGGGGAAATACAGTAGGTAGGTAGGTAGGTAAGCATGTAAATTGAGGGATAGAGAGAGAGGGAGAAATAGAGTAGGTAGGTAGGTAGAGGGATTGAGAGGGGTGGAGAAATACAATAGGTAAATAGGTACTTAGAGGGATAGAGAGAGGGAGAAATAAAGTAGGTAGGTAGGTAGGTATGTAGGTAGGGAGGTAGAGGGATAGAGAGAGAGGGGGAGAAATACTATAAGTAGGTTGGTAGGATGGTAGGATGGTAGGTAGGTAGATAGAGAGAGAGAGAGGGAGAAATAGAGTAGGTAGGTAGGTAGAGGGATAGAGAGGGGCGGAGAAATACAATAGGTATGTAGGTACTTAGAGGGATAGAGAGAGGGAGAAATACAGTAGGTAGGCAGGTAGAGGGATAGAGAGAGGGGGGGAAATACAGTAGGTAGGTAGGTAGGTAGAGGGATAGAGAGAGAGAGGGAAAAATACAGTAGCTCGGTAGGTAGGTAGGCAGGCAGGCAGGCAGGCAGGTAGGAAGGTAGGTACGTAGGTTGGTAGGTAGGTAGGTAGAGGGATAGAGACAGGGAGAAATACAGTAGGTAAGTAGTTGTGTAGGTAGGTAGGTAGGTGGATAGAGAGAGAGAGGGAGGGAGAAATACAATAGGTAGGGAGGGAGGGAGGGAGGTAGAGGTATAGAGAGAGAAGGAGAAAAAGAGTAGGTAGGTAGGTAGAGGGATAGAGAGGGGCGGAGTAATACAGTAGTTAGATAGGTACTTAGAGGGATAGAGAGATGGAGAAATAGAGTAGGTAGTTAGGTAGTGGGATATAGAGGGGGGGGAAATACAGTTGGTAGGCAGGCAGGCAGGCTGGTAGGTAGGTAGAGGGATAGAGAGGTGTAGAAATACAATAGGTAGGTAGGTAGGTAGAGGGATAGAGAGAGAGAGGGAGAAATACAGTAGGTAGGTAGGTAGGTAGGATGGTAGGTAGGTAGATAGAGAAAGAGAGAGAGGGGGGAGAAATAGAGTAGGTATTTAGGTAGAGGGATAGAGAGTGGTGGAGAAATACAATAGGTAGGTAGGTAGGTTGGTAAGCGGGTAGGTAGGTAGGTAGGTAGAGGGATAGAGAGAGGGGGGGAAATACAGTAGGTAGGTAGGTAGAGAGAGAGAGAGAGAGAGAGAGAGAAATAGAGTAGGCATGTAGGTAGAGGGATAGAGAGGGGCGGAGAAATACAATAGGTAGGTAGGTACTTAGAGGGATAGAGAGAGGGGGGAAATACAGTAGGTAGGTAGGTAGGTAAGCATGTAAATTGAGGGATAGAGAGAGAGGGAGAAATAGAGTAGGTAGGTAGGTAGAGGGATTGAGAGGGGTGGAGAAATACAATAGGTAAATAGGTAGGTAGTTAGAGGGATAGAGAGAGGGAGAAATACAGTAGGTAGGTAGGCAGGTAGCTAGGTAGGTAGGTAGGTAGGTAGGTAGGTAGGTAGGTAGGTAGGTAGAGGGATAGAGAGAGGGGGGGAAATACAGTAGGTAGGTAAGCATGTAAATTGAGGGATAGAGAGAGAGGGAGAAATAGAGTAGGTAGTTTGGTAGGTAGAGGGATAGAGAGGGGGGGGAGAGAAATACAATAGGTAGATAGGTAGGTAGTTAGAGGGATAGAGAGAGGGAGAAATACAGTAGGTAGGTAGGCAGGTAGCTAGGTAGGTAGGTAGGTAGAGGGATAGAGAGAGGGAAGAATACAGTAGGAAGGTAGGTAGGTAGGTAGGTAGAGGGATAGAGAGAGAGAGGTGTAGAAAAACAATAGGTAGGTAGGTAGGATGGTAGGTAGGTAGAGAGAGAAAGAGAGAGAGGGAGAAATAGAGTGGTAGGTAGATAGAGGGATAGAGAAGGGCGGAGAAATACAATAGATAGGTAGGTACTTAGAGGGATAGAGAGAGGGAGAAATACAGTAGGTAGGTAGGTAGGTAGGTAGGTAGAGGGATAGAGAGAGAGGTGTAGAAATACTATAAGTAGGTTGGTAGGATGGTAGGATGGTAGGTAGGTAGATAGAGAGAGAGAGAGGGAGAAATAGAGTAGGTAGGTAGGTAGAGGGATAGAGAGGGGCGGAGAAATACAATAGGTATGTAGGTAGGTAAGCATGTAAATTGAGGGATAGAGAGAGAGGGAGAAATAGAGTAGGTAGTTTGGTAGGTAGAGGGATAGAGAGAGGGGGGGAGAGAAATACAATAGGTAGATAGGTAGGTAGTTAGAGGGATAGAGAGAGGGAGAAATACAGTAGGTAGGTAGGCAGGTAGCTAGGTAGGTAGGTAGGTAGAGGGATAGAGAGAGGGAAGAATACAGTAGGAAGGTAGGTAGGTAGGTAGGTAGAGGGATAGAGAGAGAGAGGTGTAGAAAAACAATAGGTAGGTAGGTAGGATGGTAGATAGGTAGAGAGAGAAAGAGAGAGAGGGAGAAATAGAGTAGGTAGGTAGATAGAGGGATAGAGAAGGGCGGAGAAATACAATAGATAGGTAGGTACTTAGAGGGATAGAGAGAGGGAGAAATACAGTAGGTAGGTAGGTAGAGGGATAGAGAGAGGGGGGGGAGAAACAGAGTAGGTAGGTAGGTAGGTAGCGAGATATAGAGAGGGGGGAGAAATACAGTAGGTAGGTAGAGGGATACAGAGAGAGAGGGAGAAATACAGTAGCTCGGTAGGTATGTGGGTAGGTAGATAAAGGGATAGAGAGAGAGAAATCCAGGGGTCTGCTTCCGGTTGCAGTTGCTGCCGGCAGGTTTTTTTTCAAGCCTGCCATCCCACCCCCCCGTGGAGGCGTTTTTTATACCATCAAAGCGTCTCGGAACTCCAAGTTCTTAAGGAATTTGCGAGGGAGTTTTTGCTGCCAGGGAGGGGCCCACTTGCGAAGCCCCCAGAGGGTTAGTTTCCTCTGAGGGGCGAGTAAGGAGAGGCCCCACCCTCCATAGGCTGCGATCTTCTCCAGGAGGGTGAGGAGCTCGTGCTAATTAGCACGACAAAGCAAACTGCTTTTACCTTTATATCTACATTCCAAGATACTTCGTACTTCAAAGGAAATTTCTTGGCATCGCATCGCAAACGCAAGTAATTAAACTTGGTGATTTCACCAGAAAACAGTAGATTTCAGACACAGCCTTTAGAATGAAGGAATCAAGATGGCGTTAATTACCAGATGAGACGAAATGAAAGTTAGTTGTTTTGGTTTGTACCCAATCCTGATTGATATGCAATCCATCAAGAAGGACTATATTTCAAGCCTTCGTATTTCAAAGGAAACTAAACGCAAGTAATTAAAGTTTGTGACTTGTTTTAAAGAACAAAGGATTCAAGATGGCGTTAACTACCAGATGAATGAAATGAAATTTAGTTGCCTTGTCTAATTATTGATTTGTGGATTTTGGTCTCTGCTTAACCCCTGGCTGATAGCGGACAGCTGTAGGCGGAAAGGGGGAGCAAGCTATAAAGCCAAATGCTGATTTATTGAGCGTTAAGCTAAACGTATTACTTATTACTGACTTATTTTGATATTTTGAAGAGGTTTTTTTTTTTTTTTTTTTTTTTTTTCTCTTCCTGAAAACTTGGAAAGCTTAAAAGCAAGGCAATGGAACAAACTCGTGTAGTAACTCCCCAGGACTTTAAAGATTTGATGAACTTTATAGTTAATGAAAGCAGAGACCTCAAAAGAATGATCCAGGAGAAATATGAACAATTGGAAAAAAAAATGCTTGCAATGGCCAAGAGTCTGTCTGAAGTTATCATTAAAATTGATAGGAAAATTGAAAAGCTGTCTTCAGAGGTGGAAGAGAGAGAGAAATCCAGTAGGTAGGAAGTAGGATGGGGGGAGAATTACAACAGGTAGGTAGGTACTTAGAGGGATAGAGAGAGGGAGAAATAGAGTAGATATGTAGGTAGAGGGATAGAGAGAGAGGGAGAAATAAAGTAGGTAGGTAGGTAGGTAGGTATGTATTGGGATAGAGAGAGGGGGAGAAATAGAGTAGGTAGGTAGGTAGGTAGAGGGATAGAGAGAGAGCGGGAGAAATACAATAGGTAGATAGGTAGGTAGTTAGAGGGATAGAGAGAGGGAGAAATACAGTAGGTAGGTAGCCAGGTAGCTAGGTAGGTAGGTAGAGAGAGGGAAGAATACAGTAGGTAGGTAGTTAGGTAGGTAGGTAGGTAGGTAGGTAGGTAGGTAGGTAGGTAGGTAGGTAGGTAGATAGAAAGATAGAGAGAGAGGTGTAGAAATACCATAGGTAGGTCGGTAGGATGGTAGGATGGTAGGGAGAGAGAGAGAGAGAGAGAGAGAGAGAGAGAGAGAGAGAGAGAGAGAGAAATAGAGTAGGCAGGTAGGTAGAGGGATAGAGAGGGGCGGAGAAATACAATAGGTAGGTAGGTACTTAGAGGGATAGAGAGGGGGGAAATACAGTAGGTAGGTAGGGAGGTAGGGAGGTAGGGAGGTAGAGGGATAGAGAGAGAGGGGGAGAAATACAATAGGTAGATAGGTAGGTAGAGGGATAGAGAGAGAGGTGTAGAAATACTATAGGTAGGTAGGTAGGATGGTAGGATGGTAGGATGGTAGAGAGAGAGAGAGAGGGAGAAATAGAGTAGGTAGGTAGGTAGAGGGATAGAGAGAGGGGGGGAAATACAGTAGGTAGGTAGGTAGGTAGGTAGGTAGGTAGGTAGGTAGGTAGGTAGGTAGGTAGGTAGGTAGGTAGGTAGGTAAGCATGTAAATTGAGGGATAGAGAGAGAGGGAGAAATAGAGTAGGTAGTTTGGTAGGTAGAGGGACAGAGAGAGGGGGGGAGAAATACAATAGGTAGATAGGTAGGTAGTTAGAGGGATAGAGAGAGGGAGAAATACAGTAGGTAGGTAGGCAGGTAGCTAGGTAGGTAGGTAGGTAGGTAGAGGGATAGAGAGAGAGGTGTAGAAATACAATAGGTAGGTAGGTAGGATGGTAGGTAGATAGAGAGAGAGAGGGAGAAATAGAGTAGGTAGGTAGATAGAGGGATAGAGAGGGGGGCGGAGAAATACAATAGGTGGGTAGGTACTTAGAGGGATAGAGAGAGGGAGAAATACAGTAGGTAGGTAGGTAGAGGGATAGAGAGAGGGGGGGAAATACAGTAGGTAGGTAGGTAGAGGGATAGAGAGAGGGGGGGGAAATACAGTAGGTAGGTAGGTAGAGGGATAGAGAGAGAGGTGTAGAAATACTATAAGTAGGTTGGTAGGATGGTAGGATGGTAGGTAGGTAGATAGAGAGAGAGAGAGGGAGAAATAGAGTAGGTAGGTAGGTAGAGGGATAGAGAGGGGCGGAGAAATACAATAGGTATGTAGGTACTTAGAGGGATAGAGAGAGGGAGAAATACAGTAGGTAGGCAGGTAGAGGGATAGAGAGAGGGGGGGAAATACAGTAGGTAGGTAGGTAGGTAGAGGGATAGAGAGAGAGAGGGAAAAATACAGTAGCTCGGTAGGTAGGTAGGCAGGCAGGCAGGCAGGCAGGTAGGAAGGTAGGTACGTAGGTTGGTAGGTAGGTAGGTAGAGGGATAGAGACAGGGAGAAATACAGTAGGTAAGTAGTTGTGTAGGTAGGTAGGTAGGTGGATAGAGAGAGAGAGGGAGGGAGAAATACAATAGGTAGGGAGGGAGGGAGGGAGGTAGAGGTATAGAGAGAGAAGGAGAAAAAGAGTAGGTAGGTAGGTAGAGGGATAGAGAGGGGCGGAGTAATACAGTAGTTAGATAGGTACTTAGAGGGATAGAGAGATGGAGAAATAGAGTAGGTAGTTAGGTAGTGGGATATAGAGGGGGGGAAATACAGTTGGTAGGCAGGCAGGCAGGCTGGTAGGTAGGTAGAGGGATAGAGAGGTGTAGAAATACAATAGGTAGGTAGGTAGGTAGAGGGATAGAGAGAGAGAGGGAGAAATACAGTAGGTAGGTAGGTAGGTAGGATGGTAGGTAGGTAGATAGAGAAAGAGAGAGAGGGGGGAGAAATAGAGTAGGTATTTAGGTAGAGGGATAGAGAGTGGTGGAGAAATACAATAGGTAGGTAGGTAGGTTGGTAAGCGGGTAGGTAGGTAGGTAGGTAGAGGGATAGAGAGAGGGGGGGAAATACAGTAGGTAGGTAGGTAGAGAGAGAGAGAGAGAGAGAGAGAGAAATAGAGTAGGCATGTAGGTAGAGGGATAGAGAGGGGCGGAGAAATACAATAGGTAGGTAGGTACTTAGAGGGATAGAGAGAGGGGGGAAATACAGTAGGTAGGTAGGTAGGTAAGCATGTAAATTGAGGGATAGAGAGAGAGGGAGAAATAGAGTAGGTAGGTAGGTAGAGGGATTGAGAGGGGTGGAGAAATACAATAGGTAAATAGGTACTTAGAGGGATAGAGAGAGGGAGAAATAAAGTAGGTAGGTAGGTAGGTATGTAGGTAGGGAGGTAGAGGGATAGAGAGAGAGGGGGAGAAATACTATAAGTAGGTTGGTAGGATGGTAGGATGGTAGGTAGGTAGATAGAGAGAGAGAGAGGGAGAAATAGAGTAGGTAGGTAGGTAGAGGGATAGAGAGGGGCGGAGAAATACAATAGGTATGTAGGTACTTAGAGGGATAGAGAGAGGGAGAAATACAGTAGGTAGGCAGGTAGAGGGATAGAGAGAGGGGGGGAAATACAGTAGGTAGGTAGGTAGGTAGAGGGATAGAGAGAGAGAGGGAAAAATACAGTAGCTCGGTAGGTAGGTAGGCAGGCAGGCAGGCAGGCAGGTAGGAAGGTAGGTACGTAGGTTGGTAGGTAGGTAGGTAGAGGGATAGAGACAGGGAGAAATACAGTAGGTAAGTAGTTGTGTAGGTAGGTAGGTAGGTGGATAGAGAGAGAGAGGGAGGGAGAAATACAATAGGTAGGGAGGGAGGGAGGGAGGTAGAGGTATAGAGAGAGAAGGAGAAAAAGAGTAGGTAGGTAGGTAGAGGGATAGAGAGGGGCGGAGTAATACAGTAGTTAGATAGGTACTTAGAGGGATAGAGAGATGGAGAAATAGAGTAGGTAGTTAGGTAGTGGGATATAGAGGGGGGGGAAATACAGTTGGTAGGCAGGCAGGCAGGCTGGTAGGTAGGTAGAGGGATAGAGAGGTGTAGAAATACAATAGGTAGGTAGGTAGGTAGAGGGATAGAGAGAGAGAGGGAGAAATACAGTAGGTAGGTAGGTAGGTAGGATGGTAGGTAGGTAGATAGAGAAAGAGAGAGAGGGGGGAGAAATAGAGTAGGTATTTAGGTAGAGGGATAGAGAGTGGTGGAGAAATACAATAGGTAGGTAGGTAGGTTGGTAAGCGGGTAGGTAGGTAGGTAGGTAGAGGGATAGAGAGAGGGGGGGAAATACAGTAGGTAGGTAGGTAGAGAGAGAGAGAGAGAGAGAGAGAGAAATAGAGTAGGCATGTAGGTAGAGGGATAGAGAGGGGCGGAGAAATACAATAGGTAGGTAGGTACTTAGAGGGATAGAGAGAGGGGGGAAATACAGTAGGTAGGTAGGTAGGTAAGCATGTAAATTGAGGGATAGAGAGAGAGGGAGAAATAGAGTAGGTAGGTAGGTAGAGGGATTGAGAGGGGTGGAGAAATACAATAGGTAAATAGGTACTTAGAGGGATAGAGAGAGGGAGAAATAAAGTAGGTAGGTAGGTAGGTATGTAGGTAGGGAGGTAGAGGGATAGAGAGAGAGGGGGAGAAATACAATAGGTAGATAGGTAGGTAGTTAGAGGGATAGAGAGAGGGAGAAATACAGTAGGTAGTTAGGCAGGTAGCTAGGTAGGTAGGTAGAGAGAGGGAAGAATACAGTAGGTAGGTAGGTAGGTAGAAAGATAGAGAGAGAGGTGTAGAAATACTATAGGTAGGTAGGTAGGATGGTAGGATGGTAGGTAGGTAGATAGAGAGAGAGGGGGGGAGAAATAGAGTAGGTAGGTAGGTAGAGGGATAGAGAGGGGCGGAGAAATACAATAGGTAGGTAGGTACTTAGAGGGATAGAGATAGGGAGAAATACAGTAGGCAGGTAGATAGAGAGAGAGAGAGAGAGAGTGAGAAATAGAGTAGGTAGGTAGGTAGAGGGATAGAGAGAGGGGGTGAAATACAGTAGGTAGGTAGGTAGGTAAGCATGTAAATTGAGGGATAGAGAGAGAGGGAGAAATAGAGTAGGTAGTTTGGTAGGTAGAGGGATAGAGAGAGGGGGGGAGAGAAATACAATAGGTAGATAGGTAGGTAGTTAGAGGGATAGAGAGAGGGAGAAATACAGTAGGTAGGTAGGCAGGTAGCTAGGTAGGTAGGTAGGTAGAGGGATAGAGAGAGGGAAGAATACAGTAGGAAGGTAGGTAGGTAGGTAGGTAGGTAGAGGGATAGAGAGAGAGAGGTGTAGAAAAACAATAGGTAGGTAGGTAGGATGGTAGATAGGTAGAGAGAGAAAGAGAGAGAGGGAGAAATAGAGTAGGTAGGTAGATAGAGGGATAGAGAAGGGCGGAGAAATACAATAGATAGGTAGGTACTTAGAGGGATAGAGAGAGGGAGAAATACAGTAGGTAGGTAGGTAGAGGGATAGAGAGAGGGGGGGGAGAAACAGAGTAGGTAGGTAGGTAGGTAGCGAGATATAGAGAGGGGGGAGAAATACAGTAGGTAGGTAGAGGGATACAGAGAGAGAGGGAGAAATACAGTAGCTCGGTAGGTATGTGGGTAGGTAGATAAAGGGATAGAGAGAGAGAAATCCAGTAGGTAGGAAGTAGGATGGGGGGAGAATTACAACAGGTAGGTAGGTACTTAGAGGGATAGAGAGAGGGAGAAATAGAGTAGATAGGTAGGTAGAGGGATAGAGAGAGAGGGAGAAATAAAGTAGGTAGGTAGGTAGAGGGATAGAGAGAGGGGGGGAAATACAGTAGGTAGGTAGGTAGGTAAGCATGTAAATTGAGGGATAGAGAGAGAGGGAGAAATAGAGTAGGTAGTTTGGTAGGTAGAGGGATAGAGAGAGGGGGGGGAGAAATACAATAGGTAGATAGGTAGGTAGTTAGAGGGATAGAGAGAGGGAGAAATACAGTAGGTAGGTAGGCAGGTAGCTAGGTAGGTAGGTAGGTAGAGGGATAGAGAGAGAGGTGTAGAAATACAATAGGTAGGTAGGTAGGATGGTAGGTAGATAGAGAGAGAGAGGGAGAAATAGAGTAGGTAGGTAGATAGAGGGATAGAGAGGGGGGCGGAGAAATACAATAGGTGGGTAGGTACTTAGAGGGATAGAGAGAGGGAGAAATACAGTAGGTAGGTAGGTAGAGGGATAGAGAGAGGGGGGGAAATACAGTAGGTAGGTAGGTAGAGGGATAGAGAGAGGGGGGGGAAATACAGTAGGTAGGTAGGTAGAGGGATAGAGAGAGAGGTGTAGAAATACTATAAGTAGGTTGGTAGGATGGTAGGATGGTAGGTAGGTAGATAGAGAGAGAGAGGGAGAAATAGAGTAGGTAAGTATGTAGAGGGATAGAGGGAGGGGGATGAAATACAGTAGGTATGTAGGCAGGTAGGTAGGTAGGTAGGTAGGTAGGTAGGTAGGTAGGAAGGTAGGTAGAGGGATAGAGAGGGAGAAATACAGAATGTACGTAGGTAGGTAGGTAGGTAGGTAGGTAGGTAGGTAGAGGGATAGAAAGAGGGAGAAATACAGTAGGTAGGTAGGTAGGTAGGTAGGTAGGTAGGTAGGTAGGTAGGTAGGTAGGTAGGTAGGGGGATAGAGAGAGGGAGGGAGGGAGAAATACAATAGGTAGGGAGGTAGAGAGGTAGGGAGGTAGGGAGGTAGAGGGATAGAGAGAGAGCGACAAATAGAGTAGGTAGGTAGGTAGAGTGATAGAGAGAGGGTGGAGAAATACAGTAAGTAGGAAGTTAGTTATGTAGGTAGGTAGGTAGGTAGAGGGATAGACAGAGAGGGAGAAATAAAGTAGGTAGGTAGGTAGGTATGTATATAAGTATTGTTCTAGAGAGAGAGGGAGAAATAGAGTAGGTATGTAGGTAGCTAGGTAGGTAGGTAGGTAGGTAGAGGGATAGAGAGAGGGAGGGAGAAATACAATAGGTAGGGAAGTAGGGAGGTAGAGGGATAGAGAGAGGGGGGGCGAAATAGAGTAGGTAGGTATGTAGAGGGATAGAGAGGGATGGTGAAATACAATAGTAGATAGGTACTTAGAGGGATAGAAAGAGGGAGAAATAGAGTAGTTAGGTAGGTTGGTAGGTAGGTAGGTAGGTAGGTAGGTAGGCGCCGCCCTGGGTCCTCTGTGGAGAAGGGCGGGATATAAATATAATAAAATAAAAAATAACTAAAAAGTATGCAGGGGGATAGAGAGAGAGAGGGAGGTAGAAATACAATAGGTAGGGAGGTAGAGAGGTAGCGAGGTAGAGGGAGAAATAGAGAGGGAGAAATAGAGTAGGTAGGTAGGTAGAGAGATAGAGAGAGGGGGGACAAATACAGTAGGCAGGTAGGTAGGTAGGTATGTAGGTAGTTAGGTAGAGGGATAGCGAGAGGGGGGAGAAATACAGTAGGTAGGCAGGTAGGTAGGTACGTAGAGGTATAGAGAGAGAGGTGTAGAAATACAATAGGTAGGTAGGTAGGTAGGTAGGTAGGTAGGTAGGTAGGTAGGTAGGAAGGAAGGATGGTAGGTAGGTAGATAGAGAAAGAGAGGGGGGGAGGAATAGAATAGGTATTTAGGTAGCGGGATAGAGAGGGGTGGAGAAATACAATAGGTAGGTAGGTACTTAGAGGGATAGAGAGAGGGAGAAATACAGTAGGTAGGTAGGTGGAGGGATAGAGAGAGAGGGGAGAAATACAGTAGGTAGGTAGGTAGAGGGATAGAAGAGGGGGGGAAATACAGTAGGTAGGTAGGTAGGTAAGCATGTAAATTGAGGGATAGAGAGAGAGGGAGAAATACAGAAGGTACGTAGGTAGGTAGAGGGATAGAGGGAGGGAGAAATACGGAAGGTACGTAGGTAGGTAGGGTGATAGAGAGAGAGAGGGAGGGAGAAATACAATAAGAAGGTAGGGAGGGAGGTAGAGGAATAGAGAAAGAGAGGGAGAAATAGAGTAGGTAGGTAGGTAGAGGGATTGAGAGGGGTGGAGAAATACAATAGGTAGGTAGGTAGGATGGTAGGATGGTAGGTAGAGAGAGAGAGAGAGAGAGAAATAGAGTAGGCATGTAGGTAGAGGGATAGAGAGGGGCGGAGAAATACAATAGGTAGGTAGGTACTTAGAGGGATAGAGAGAGGGGGAAATACAGTAGGTAGGTAGGTAGGTAGGGAGGTAGGGAAATAGAGGGATAGAGAGAGAGGGGGAGAAATACAATAGGTAGATAGGTAGGTAGTTAGAGGGATAGAGAGAGGGAGAAATACAGTAGGTAGTTAGGCAGGTAGCTAGGTAGGTAGGTAGAGAGAGGGAAGAATACAGTAGGTAGGTAGGTAGGTAGGTAGGTAGGTAGAAAGATAGAGAGAGAGGTGTAGAAATACTATAGGTAGGTAGGTAGGATGGTAGGATGGTAGGTAGGTAGATAGAGAGAGAGGGGGGGAGAAATAGAGTAGGTAGGTAGGTAGAGGGATAGAGAGGGGCGGAGAAATACAATAGGTAGGTAGGTACTTAGAGGGATAGAGATAGGGAGAAATACAGTAGGCAGGTAGATAGAGAGAGAGAGAGAGAGTGAGAAATAGAGTAGGTAGGTAGGTAGAGGGATAGAGAGAGGGGGGGAAATACAGTAGGTAGGTAAGCATGTAAATTGAGGGATAGAGAGAGAGGGAGAAATAGAGTAGGTAGTTTGGTAGGTAGAGGGATAGAGAGGGGGGGGAGAGAAATACAATAGGTAGATAGGTAGGTAGTTAGAGGGATAGAGAGAGGGAGAAATACAGTAGGTAGGTAGGCAGGTAGCTAGGTAGGTAGGTAGGTAGAGGGATAGAGAGAGGGAAGAATACAGTAGGAAGGTAGGTAGGTAGGTAGGTAGAGGGATAGAGAGAGAGAGGTGTAGAAAAACAATAGGTAGGTAGGTAGGATGGTAGGTAGGTAGAGAGAGAAAGAGAGAGAGGGAGAAATAGAGTGGTAGGTAGATAGAGGGATAGAGAAGGGCGGAGAAATACAATAGATAGGTAGGTACTTAGAGGGATAGAGAGAGGGAGAAATACAGTAGGTAGGTAGGTAGGTAGGTAGGTAGAGGGATAGAGAGAGAGGTGTAGAAATACTATAAGTAGGTTGGTAGGATGGTAGGATGGTAGGTAGGTAGATAGAGAGAGAGAGAGGGAGAAATAGAGTAGGTAGGTAGGTAGAGGGATAGAGAGGGGCGGAGAAATACAATAGGTATGTAGGTAGGTAAGCATGTAAATTGAGGGATAGAGAGAGAGGGAGAAATAGAGTAGGTAGTTTGGTAGGTAGAGGGATAGAGAGAGGGGGGAGAGAAATACAATAGGTAGATAGGTAGGTAGTTAGAGGGATAGAGAGAGGGAGAAATACAGTAGGTAGGTAGGCAGGTAGCTAGGTAGGTAGGTAGGTAGAGGGATAGAGAGAGGGAAGAATACAGTAGGAAGGTAGGTAGGTAGGTAGGTAGAGGGATAGAGAGAGAGAGGTGTAGAAAAACAATAGGTAGGTAGGTAGGATGGTAGATAGGTAGAGAGAGAAAGAGAGAGAGGGAGAAATAGAGTAGGTAGGTAGATAGAGGGATAGAGAAGGGCGGAGAAATACAATAGATAGGTAGGTACTTAGAGGGATAGAGAGAGGGAGAAATACAGTAGGTAGGTAGGTAGAGGGATAGAGAGAGGGGGGGGAGAAACAGAGTAGGTAGGTAGGTAGGTAGCGAGATATAGAGAGGGGGGAGAAATACAGTAGGTAGGTAGAGGGATACAGAGAGAGAGGGAGAAATACAGTAGCTCGGTAGGTATGTGGGTAGGTAGATAAAGGGATAGAGAGAGAGAAATCCAGTAGGTAGGAAGTAGGATGGGGGGAGAATTACAACAGGTAGGTAGGTACTTAGAGGGATAGAGAGAGGGAGAAATAGAGTAGATATGTAGGTAGAGGGATAGAGAGAGAGGGAGAAATAAAGTAGGTAGGTAGGTAGATAGGTATGTATTGGGATAGAGAGAGGGGGAGAAATAGAGTAGGTAGGTAGGTAGGTAGAGGGATAGAGAGAGAGCGGGAGAAATACAATAGGTAGATAGGTAGGTAGTTAGAGGGATAGAGAGAGGGAGAAATACAGTAGGTAGGTAGGCAGGTAGCTAGGTAGGTAGGTAGAGAGAGGGAAGAATACAGTAGGTAGGTAGTTAGGTAGGTAGTTAGGTAGGTAGGTAGGTAGGTAGGTAGGTAGGTAGGTAGATAGAAAGATAGAGAGAGAGGTGTAGAAATACCATAGGTAGGTCGGTAGGATGGTAGGATGGTAGGGAGAGAGAGAGAGAGAGAGAGAGAGAGAGAGAGAGAGAGAGAGAGAGAGAGAGAAATAGAGTAGGCAGGTAGGTAGAGGGATAGAGAGGGGCGGAGAAATACAATAGGTAGGTAGGTACTTAGAGGGATAGAGAGGGGGGAAATACAGTAGGTAGGTAGGTAGGTAGGTAGGTAGGGAGGTAGAGGGATAGAGAGAGAGGGGGAGAAATACAATAGGTAGATAGGTAGGTAGAGGGATAGAGAGAGAGGTGTAGAAATACTATAGGTAGGTAGGTAGGATGGTAGGATGGTAGGATGGTAGAGAGAGAGAGAGAGGGAGAAATAGAGTAGGTAGGTAGAGGGATAGAGAGAGGGGGGGAAATACAGTAGGTAGGTAGGTAGGTAGGTAGGTAGGTAGGTAGGTAGGTAGGTAGGTAGGTAGGTAGGTAGGTAGGTAAGCATGTAAATTGAGGGATAGAGAGAGAGGGAGAAATAGAGTAGGTAGTTTGGTAGGTAGAGGGATAGAGAGAGGGGGGGAGAAATACAATAGGTAGATAGGTAGGTAGTTAGAGGGATAGAGAGAGGGAGAAATACAGTAGGTAGGTAGGCAGGTAGCTAGGTAGGTAGGTAGGTAGAGGGATAGAGAGAGAGGTGTAGAAATACAATAGGTAGGTAGGTAGGATGGTAGGTAGGTAGAGAGAGAAAGAGAGAGAGGGAGAAATAGAGTGGTAGGTAGATAGAGGGATAGAGAAGGGCGGAGAAATACAATAGATAGGTAGGTACTTAGAGGGATAGAGAGAGGGAGAAATACAGTAGGTAGGTAGGTAGGTAGGTAGGTAGAGGGATAGAGAGAGAGGTGTAGAAATACTATAAGTAGGTTGGTAGGATGGTAGGATGGTAGGTAGGTAGATAGAGAGAGAGAGAGGGAGAAATAGAGTAGGTAGGTAGGTAGAGGGATAGAGAGGGGCGGAGAAATACAATAGGTATGTAGGTAGGTAAGCATGTAAATTGAGGGATAGAGAGAGAGGGAGAAATAGAGTAGGTAGTTTGGTAGGTAGAGGGATAGAGAGAGGGGGGGAGAGAAATACAATAGGTAGATAGGTAGGTAGTTAGAGGGATAGAGAGAGGGAGAAATACAGTAGGTAGGTAGGCAGGTAGCTAGGTAGGTAGGTAGGTAGAGGGATAGAGAGAGGGAAGAATACAGTAGGAAGGTAGGTAGGTAGGTAGGTAGAGGGATAGAGAGAGAGAGGTGTAGAAAAACAATAGGTAGGTAGGTAGGATGGTAGATAGGTAGAGAGAGAAAGAGAGAGAGGGAGAAATAGAGTAGGTAGGTAGATAGAGGGATAGAGAAGGGCGGAGAAATACAATAGATAGGTAGGTACTTAGAGGGATAGAGAGAGGGAGAAATACAGTAGGTAGGTAGGTAGAGGGATAGAGAGAGGGGGGGGAGAAACAGAGTAGGTAGGTAGGTAGGTAGCGAGATATAGAGAGGGGGGAGAAATACAGTAGGTAGGTAGAGGGATACAGAGAGAGAGGGAGAAATACAGTAGCTCGGTAGGTATGTGGGTAGGTAGATAAAGGGATAGAGAGAGAGAAATCCAGTAGGTAGGAAGTAGGATGGGGGGAGAATTACAACAGGTAGGTAGGTACTTAGAGGGATAGAGAGAGGGAGAAATAGAGTAGATATGTAGGTAGAGGGATAGAGAGAGAGGGAGAAATAAAGTAGGTAGGTAGGTAGATAGGTATGTATTGGGATAGAGAGAGGGGGAGAAATAGAGTAGGTAGGTAGGTAGGTAGAGGGATAGAGAGAGAGCGGGAGAAATACAATAGGTAGATAGGTAGGTAGTTAGAGGGATAGAGAGAGGGAGAAATACAGTAGGTAGGTAGGCAGGTAGCTAGGTAGGTAGGTAGAGAGAGGGAAGAATACAGTAGGTAGGTAGTTAGGTAGGTAGTTAGGTAGGTAGGTAGGTAGGTAGGTAGGTAGGTAGGTAGATAGAAAGATAGAGAGAGAGGTGTAGAAATACCATAGGTAGGTCGGTAGGATGGTAGGATGGTAGGGAGAGAGAGAGAGAGAGAGAGAGAGAGAGAGAGAGAGAGAGAGAGAGAGAGAAATAGAGTAGGCAGGTAGGTAGAGGGATAGAGAGGGGCGGAGAAATACAATAGGTAGGTAGGTACTTAGAGGGATAGAGAGGGGGGAAATACAGTAGGTAGGTAGGTAGGTAGGTAGGGAGGGAGGTAGAGGGATAGAGAGAGAGGGGGAGAAATACAATAGGTAGATAGGTAGGTAGAGGGATAGAGAGAGAGGTGTAGAAATACTATAGGTAGGTAGGTAGGATGGTAGGATGGTAGGATGGTAGAGAGAGAGAGAGAGGGAGAAATAGAGTAGGTAGGTAGGTAGAGGGATAGAGAGAGGGGGGGAAATACAGTAGGTAGGTAGGTAGGTAGGTAGGTAGGTAGGTAGGTAGGTAGGTAGGTAGGTAGGTAGGTAAGCATGTAAATTGAGGGATAGAGAGAGAGGGAGAAATAGAGTAGGTAGTTTGGTAGGTAGAGGGATAGAGAGAGGGGGGGAGAAATACAATAGGTAGATAGGTAGGTAGTTAGAGGGATAGAGAGAGGGAGAAATACAGTAGGTAGGTAGGCAGGTAGCTAGGTAGGTAGGTAGGTAGAGGGATAGAGAGAGAGGTGTAGAAATACAATAGGTAGGTAGGTAGGATGGTAGGTAGATAGAGAGAGAGAGGGAGAAATAGAGTAGGTAGGTAGATAGAGGGATAGAGAGGGGGGCGGAGAAATACAATAGGTGGGTAGGTACTTAGAGGGATAGAGAGAGGGAGAAATACAGTAGGTAGGTAGGTAGAGGGATAGAGAGAGGGGGGGAAATACAGTAGGTAGGTAGGTAGAGGGATAGAGAGAGGGGGGGGAAATACAGTAGGTAGGTAGGTAGAGGGATAGAGAGAGAGGTGTAGAAATACTATAAGTAGGTTGGTAGGATGGTAGGATGGTAGGTAGGTAGATAGAGAGAGAGAGAGGGAGAAATAGAGTAGGTAGGTAGGTAGAGGGATAGAGAGGGGCGGAGAAATACAATAGGTATGTAGGTACTTAGAGGGATAGAGAGAGGGAGAAATACAGTAGGTAGGCAGGTAGAGGGATAGAGAGAGGGGGGGAAATACAGTAGGTAGGTAGGTAGGTAGAGGGATAGAGAGAGAGAGGGAAAAATACAGTAGCTCGGTAGGTAGGTAGGTAGGCAGGCAGGCAGGCAGGTAGGAAGGTAGGTACGTAGGTTGGTAGGTAGGTAGGTAGAGGGATAGAGACAGGGAGAAATACAGTAGGTAAGTAGTTGTGTAGGTAGGTAGGTAGGTGGATAGAGAGAGAGAGGGAGGGAGAAATACAATAGGTAGGGAGGGAGGGAGGGAGGTAGAGGTATAGAGAGAGAAGGAGAAAAAGAGTAGGTAGGTAGGTAGAGGGATAGAGAGGGGCGGAGTAATACAGTAGTTAGATAGGTACTTAGAGGGATAGAGAGATGGAGAAATAGAGTAGGTAGTTAGGTAGTGGGATATAGAGGGGGGGGGAAATACAGTTGGTAGGCAGGCAGGCAGGCAGGTAGGTAGGTAGAGGGATAGAGAGGTGTAGAAATACAATAGGTAGGTAGGTAGGTAGAGGGATAGAGAGAGAGAGGGAGAAATACAGTAGGTAGGTAGGTAGGTAGGATGGTAGGTAGGTAGATAGAGAAAGAGAGAGAGGGGGGAGAAATAGAGTAGGTATTTAGGTAGAGGGATAGAGAGTGGTGGAGAAATACAATAGGTAGGTAGGTAGAGGGATAGAGAGAAGATGGAGAAATACAGTAGGTAGGTAGGTAGGTTGGTAAGCGGGTAGGTAGGTAGGTAGGTAGAGGGATAGAGAGAGGGGGGGAAATACAGTAGGTAGGTAGGTAGAGAGAGAGAGAGAGAGAGAGAGAGAAATAGAGTAGGCATGTAGGTAGAGGGATAGAGAGGGGCGGAGAAATACAATAGGTAGGTAGGTACTTAGAGGGATAGAGAGAGGGGGGAAATACAGTAGGTAGGTAGGTAGGTAAGCATGTAAATTGAGGGATAGAGAGAGAGGGAGAAATAGAGTAGGTAGGTAGGTAGAGGGATTGAGAGGGGTGGAGAAATACAATAGGGAAATAGGTTCTTAGAGGGATAGAGAGAGGGAGAAATAAAGTAGGTAGGTAGGTAGGTATGTAGGTAGGGAGGTAGAGGGATAGAGAGAGAGGGGGAGAAATACAATAGGTAGATAGGTAGGTAGTTAGAGGGATAGAGAGAGGGAGAAATACATTAGGTAGTTAGGCAGGTAGCTAGGTAGGTAGGTAGAGAGAGGGAAGAATACAGTAGGTAGGTAGGTAGGTAGAAAGATAGAGAGAGAGGTGTAGAAATACTATAGGTAGGTAGGTAGGATGGTTGGTAGGTAGGTAGGTAGAGGGATAGAGACAGGGAGAAATACAGTAGGTAAGTAGTTGTGTAGGTAGGTAGGTAGGTGGATAGAGAGAGAGAGGGAGGGAGAAATACAATAGGTAGGGAGGGAGGGAGGGAGGTAGAGGTATAGAGAGAGAAGGAGAAAAAGAGTAGGTAGGTAGGTAGAGGGATAGAGAGGGGCGGAGTAATACAGTAGTTAGATAGGTACTTAGAGGGATAAAGAGATGGAGAAATAGAGTAGGTAGTTAGGTAGTGGGATATAGAGGGGGGGGAAATACAGTTGGTAGGCAGGCAGGCAGGCAGGTAGGTAGGTAGAGGGATAGAGAGGTGTAGAAATACAATAGGTAGGTAGGTAGGTAGAGGGATAGAGAGAGAGAGGGAGAAATACAGTAGGTAGGTAGGTAGGTAGGATGGTAGGTAGGTAGATAGAGAAAGAGAGAGAGGGGGGAGAAATAGAGTAGGTATTTAGGTAGAGGGATAGAGAGTGGTGGAGAAATACAATAGGTAGGTAGGTAGAGGGATAGAGAGAAGATGGAGAAATACAGTAGGTAGGTAGGTAGGTTGGTAAGCGGGTAGGTAGGTAGGTAGGTAGAGGGATAGAGAGAGGGGGGGAAATACAGTAGGTAGGTAGGTAGAGAGAGAGAGAGAGAGAGAGAGAAATAGAGTAGGCATGTAGGTAGAGGGATAGAGAGGGGCGGAGAAATACAATAGGTAGGTAGGTACTTAGAGGGATAGAGAGAGGGGGGAAATACAGTAGGTAGGTAGGTAGGTAAGCATGTAAATTGAGGGATAGAGAGAGAGGGAGAAATAGAGTAGGTAGGTAGGTAGAGGGATTGAGAGGGGTGGAGAAATACAATAGGTAAATAGGTACTTAGAGGGATAGAGAGAGGGAGAAATAAAGTAGGTAGGTAGGTAGGTATGTAGGTAGGGAGGTAGAGGGATAGAGAGAGAGGGGGAGAAATACAATAGGTAGATAGGTAGGTAGTTAGAGGGATAGAGAGAGGGAGAAATACAGTAGGTAGTTAGGCAGGTAGCTAGGTAGGTAGGTAGAGAGAGGGAAGAATACAGTAGGTAGGTAGGTAGGTAGAAAGATAGAGAGAGAGGTGTAGAAATACTATAGGTAGGTAGGTAGGATGGTAGGATGGTAGGTAGGTAGATAGAGAGAGAGGGGGGGAGAAATAGAGTAGGTAGGTAGGTAGAGGGAAAGAGAGGGGCGGAGAAATACAATAGGTAGGTAGGTACTTAGAGGGATAGAGATAGGGAGAAATACAGTAGGCAGGTAGATAGAGAGAGAGAGAGAGAGAGTGAGAAATAGAGTAGGTAGGTAGGTAGAGGGATAGAGAGAGGGGGGGAAATACAGTAGGTAGGTAGGTAGGTAAGCATGTAAATTGAGGGATAGAGAGAGAGGGAGAAATAGAGTAGGTATGGTATTTCTACACCTCTCTCTCTATCCCTCTACCTACCTACCTACTGTATTTCTCCCTATCTCTATCCCTCTAAGTACCTACCTACCTATTGTATTTCTCCGCCCTCTATCCCTCTACCTACCTACCTACTCTATTTCTCCCTCTCTCTCTCTCTATCTACCTACCTACCATCCTACCATCCTACCTACCTACCTATTGTATTTCTACACCTCTCTCTCTATCCCTCTACCTACCTACCTACCTAGCTACCTGCCCACCTACCTACTGTATTTCTCCCTCTCTCTATCCCTCTAACTACCTACCTATCTACCTATTGTATTTCTCCCCCTCTCTCTATATCCCTCTACCTACCAAACTACCTACTCTATTTCTCCCTCTCTCTCTATCCCTCAATTTACATGCTTACCTACCTACCTACCGACTATATTTCCCCCCCTCTCTCTATCCCTCTAAGTACCTATTTACCTATTGTATTTCTCCACCCCTCTCAATCCCTCTACCTACCTACCTACTCTATTTCTCCCTCTCTCTCTATTCCTCTACCTCCCTACCTACCTTCTTATTGTATTTCTCCCTCCCTCTCTCTCTCTATCACCCTACCTACCTACCTACCTACTGTATTTCTCCCCCCTCTCTCTATCCCTCTACCTACCTACCTACCTACCTACCTACCCGCTTACCAACCTACCTACCTACCTACTGTATTTCTCCATCTTCTCTCTATCCCTCTACCTACCTACCTATTGTATTTCTCCACCACTCTCTATCCCTCTACCTAAATACCTACTCTATTTCTCCCTCTCTCTCTCTCTTTCTCTATCTACCTACCTACCATCCTACCTACCTACCTACCTACTGTATTTCTCCCTCTCTCTCTCTATCCCTCTACCTACCTACCTACCTATTGTATTTCTACACCTCTCTATCCCTCTACCTACCTACCTGCCTGCCTGCCTGCCTGCCTACCAACTGTATTTCCCCCCTGTCTATATCCCACTACCTAACTACCTACTCTATTTCTCCATCTCTCTATCCCTCTAAGTACCTATCTAACTACTGTATTTCTCCACCCCTCTCTATCCCTCTACCTACCTACCTACACAACTACTTATCTACTGTATTTCTCCCTGTCTCTATCCCTCTACCTACCTACCTACCTACCTACCAACCTACGTACCTACCTTCCTACCTGCCTGCCTGCCTGCCTACCTACCTACCTACCGAGCTACTGTATTTCTCCCTCTCTCTCTCTATCCCTCTACCTACCTACCTACCTACTGTATTTCCCCCCCCTCTCTCTATCCCTCTACCTACCTACCTACTGTATTTCTCCCTCTCTCTATCCCTCTAAGTACCTACATACCTATTGTATTTCTCCGCCCCTCTGTATCCCTCTATCTACCTACCTACTCTATTTCTCCCTCTCTCTCTCTCTCTCTCTATCTACCTACCTACCATCCTACCAACCTACCTATAGTATTTCTACACCTCTCTCTCTATCCCTCTACATACCTGCCTACCTACCTACCTACTGTATTTCCCCCCCTCTCTATCCCTCTACCTACCTACCTACTGTATTTCCCCCCCTCTCTCTATCCCTCTACCTACCTACCTACTGTATTTCTCCCTCTCTCTATCCCTCTAAGTACCTACCCACCTATTGTATTTCTCCGCCCCTCTCTCTATCCCTCTATCTACCTACCTACTCTATTTCTCCCCCTCTCTCTCTATCTACCTACCATCCTACCTACCTACCTATTGTATTTCTACACCTCTCTCTCTATCCCTCTACCTACCTACCTACCTACCTACCTGCCTACCTACCTACTGTATTTCTCCCTCTCTCTATCCCTCTAACTACCTGCCTATCTACCTATTGCATTTCTCCCCCTCTCTCTCTATCCCTCTACCTACCAAACTACCTACTCTATTTCTCCCTCTCTCTCTATCCCTCAATTTACATGCTTACCTACCTACCTACCTACTGTATTTCCCCCCCTCTCTCTATCCCTCTACCTACCTACCTACCTACCCGCTTACCAACCTACCTACCTACCTACTGTATTTCTCCATCTTCTCTCTATCCCTCTACCTACCTACCTATTGTATTTCTCCACCACTCTCTATCCCTCTACCTAAATACCTACTCTATTTCTCCCCCTCTCTCTCTCTTTCTCTATCTACCTACCTACCATCCTACCTACCTACCTACCTACTGTATTTCTCCCTCTCTCTCTCTATCCCTCTACCTACCTACCTACCTATTGTATTTCCCCCCCTCTCTCTATCCCTCTACCTGCCTACGTACTGTATTTCTCCCTCTCTCTATCCCTCTAAGTACCTACATACCTATTGTATTTCTCCGCCCCTCTCTATCCCTCTACCTACCTACCTACTCTATTTCTCCCTCTCTCTCTCTCTATCTACCTACCTACCATCCTACCATCCTACCAACCTACTTATAGTATTTCTACACCTCTCTCTCTATCCCTCTACCTACCTACCTACCTACCTACCTACCTACCTACCTACTGTATTTCCCCCCCTCTCTCTATCCCTCTACCTACCTACCTACTGTATTTCCCCCCTCTCTCTATCCCTCTAAGTACCTACCTACCTATTGTATTTCTCCGCCCCTCTCTATCCCTCTACCTACCTGCCTACTCTATTTCTCTCTCTCTCTCTCTCTCTCTCTCTCTCTCCCTACCATCCTACCATCGTACCTACCTACCTATGGTATTTCTACACCTCTCTCTCTATCCCTCTACCTACCTACCTACTGTATTTCTCCCTATCTCTATCCCTCTAAGTACCTACCTACCTATTGTATTTCTCCGCCCTCTATCCCTCTACCTACCTACCTACTCTATTTCTCCCTCTCTCTCTCTCTATCTACCTACCTACCATCCTACCATCCTACCTACCTACCTATTGTATTTCTACACCTCTCTCTCTATCCCTCTACCTACCTACCTACCTAGCTACCTGCCCACCTACCTACTGTATTTCTCCCTCTCTCTATCCCTCTACCTACCTACCTATCTACCTATTGTATTTCTCCCCCCCCCCTCTCTATCCCTCTACCTACCAAACTACCTACTCTATTTCTCCCTCTCTCTCTATCCCTCAATTTAGATGCTTACCTACCTACCTACCGACTATATTTTCCCCCCTCTCTCTATCCCTCTAAGTACCTATTAGGTATCTAAGTACCTGCCTGCCTGCCTGCCTACCTACCTACCTACCGAGCTACTGTATTTCTCCCTCTCTCTCTCTATCCCTCTACCTACCTACCTACCTATTGTATTTCTCCACCCCTCTCAATCCCTCTACCTACCTACCTACTCTATTTCTCCCTCTCTCTCTATTCCTCTACCTCCCTCCCTACCTTCTTATTGTATTTCTCCCTCCCTCTCTCTCTCTATCACCCTACCTACCTACCTACCTACTGTATTTCTCCCCCCTCTCTCTATCCCTCTACCTACCTACCTACCTACCTACCCGCTTACCAACCTACCTACCTACCTACTGTATTTCTCCATCTTCTCTCTATCCCTCTACCTACCTACCTATTGTATTTCTCCACCACTCTCTATCCCTCTACCTAAATACCTACTCTATTTCTCCCCCTCTCTCTCTCTTTCTCTATCTACCTACCTACCATCCTACCTACCTACCTACCTACTGTATTTCTCTCTCTCTCTCTATCTACCTACCTACCATCCTACCATCCTACCTACCTACCTATGGTATTTCTACACCTCTCTCTCTATCCCTCTACCTACCTACCTACTGTATTTCTCCCTATCTCTATCCCTCTAAGTACCTACCTACCTATTGTATTTCTCCGCCCTCTATCCCTCTACCTACCTACCTACTCTATTTCTCCCTCTCTCTCTCTCTATCTACCTACCTACCATCCTACCAACCTACCTATAGTATTTCTACACCTCTCTCTCTATCCCTCTACATACCTGCCTACCTACCTACCTACTGTATTTCCCCCCCTCTCTCTATCCCTCTACCTACCTACCTACTGTATTTCCCCCCTCTCTCTATCCCTCTACCTACCTACCTACTGTATTTCTCCCTCTCTCTATCCCTCTACCTACCTACCCACCTATTGTATTTCTCCGCCCCTCTCTCTATCCCTCTATCTACCTACCTACTCTATTTCTCCCTCTCTCTCTCTATCCCTCAATTTACATGCTTACCTACCTACCTACCTACTGTATTTCCCCCCTCTCTCTATCCCTCTAAGTACCTATTTACCTATTGTATTTCTCCACCCCTCTCAATCCCTCTACCTACCTACCTACTCTATTTCTCCCTCTCTCTCTATCCCTCAATTTACATGCTTACCTACCTACCTACCTACTGTATTTCCCCCCTCTCTCTATCCCTCTACCTACCTACCTACCTAGGTAGGTAGGTAAGCATGTAAATTGAGGGATAGAGAGAGAGGGAGAAATAGAGTAGGTAGTTTGGTAGGTAGAGGGATAGAGAGAGAGGGGGAGAAATACAATAGGTAGATAGGCAGGTAGTTAGAGGGATAGAGAGAGGGAGAAATACAGTAGGTAGGTAGGCAGGTAGCTAGGTAGGTAGGTAGGTAGAGGGATAGAGAGAGAGGTGTAGAAATACAATAGGTAGGTAGGTAGGATGGTAGGTAGATAGAGAGAGAGAGAGGGAGAAATAGAGTAGGTAGGTAGGTAGAGGGATAGAGAGGGGCGGAGAAATACAATAGGTATGTAGGTACTTAGAGGGATAGAGAGAGGGAGAAATACAGTAGGTAGGCAGGTAGAGGGATAGAGAGAGGGGGGGAAATACAGTAGGTAGGTAGGTAGGTAGAGGGATAGAGAGAGAGAGGGAAAAATACAGTAGCTCGGTAGGTAGGTAGGTAGGCAGGCAGGCAGGCAGGTAGGAAGGTAAGTACGTAGGTTGGTAGGTAGGTAGGTAGAGGGATAGAGACAGGGAGAAATACAGTAGGTAAGTAGTTGTGTAGGTAGGTAGGTAGGTGGATAGAGAGAGAGAGGGAGGGAGAAATACAATAGGTAGGGAGGGAGGGAGGGAGGTAGAGGTATAGAGAGAGAAGGAGAAAAAGAGTAGGTAGGTAGGTAGAGGGATAGAGAGGGGCGGAGAAATACAGTAGTTAGATAGGTACTTAGAGGGATAGAGAGATGGAGAAATAGAGTAGGTAGTTAGGTAGTGGGATATAGAGGGGGGGGAATACAGTTGGTAGGCAGGCAGGCAGGCAGGTAGGTAGGTAGAGGGATAGAGAGGTGTAGAAATACAATAGGTAGGTAGGTAGGTAGAGGGATAGAGAGAGAGAGGGAGAAATACAGTAGGTAGGTAGGTAGGTAGGATGGTAGGTAGGTAGATAGAGAAAGAGAGAGAGGGGGGAGAAATAGAGTAGGTATTTAGGTAGAGGGATAGAGAGTGGTGGAGAAATACAATAGGTAGGTAGGTAGAGGGATAGAGAGAAGATGGAGAAATACAGTAGGTAGGTAGGTAGGTTGGTAAGCGGGTAGGTAGGTAGGTAGGTAGAGGGATAGAGAGAGGGGGGGAAATACAGTAGGTAGGTAGGTAGAGAGAGAGAGAGAGAGAGAGAGAGAGAAATAGAGTAGGCATGTAGGTAGAGGGATAGAGAGGGGCGGAGAAATACAATAGGTAGGTAGGTACTTAGAGGGATAGAGAGAGGGGGGAAATACAGTAGGTAGGTAAGCATGTAAATTGAGGGATAGAGAGAGAGGGAGAAATAGAGTAGGTAGGTAGGTAGAGGGATTGAGAGGGGTGGAGAAATACAATAGGTAAATAGGTACTTAGAGGGATAGAGAGAGGGAGAAATAAAGTAGGTAGGTAGGTAGGTATGTAGGTAGGGAGGTAGAGGGATAGAGAGAGAGGGGGAGAAATACAATAGGTAGATAGGTAGGTAGTTAGAGGGATAGAGAGAGGGAGAAATACAGTAGGTAGTTAGGCAGGTAGCTAGGTAGGTAGGTAGAGAGAGGGAAGAATACAGTAGGTAGGTAGGTAGGTAGGTAGGTAGGTAGGTAGGTAGGTAGGTAGGTAGGTAGGTAGAAAGATAGAGAGAGAGGTGTAGAAATACTATAGGTAGGTCGGTAGGATGGTAGGATGGTAGGTAGGTAGATAGAGAGAGAGGGGGGGAGAAATAGAGTAGGTAGGTAGGTAGAGGGATAGAGACTACCTACCTATCTACCTATTGTATTTCTCCCCCTCTCTCTATATCCCTCTACCTACCAAACTACCTACTCTATTTCTCCCTCTCTCTCTATCCCTCAATTTACATGCTTACCTACCTACCTACCGACTATATTTCCCCCCCTCTCTCTATCCCTCTAAGTACCTATTTACCTATTGTATTTCTCCACCCCTCTCAATCCCTCTACCTACCTACCTACTCTATTTCTCCCTCTCTCTCTATTCCTCTACCTCCCTCCCTACCTTCTTATTGTATTTCTCCCTCCCTCTCTCTCTCTATCACCCTACCTACCTACCTACCTACTGTATTTCTCCCCCCTCTCTCTATCCCTCTACCTACCTACCTACCTACCTACCCGCTTACCAACCTACCTACCTACCTACTGTATTTCTCCATCTTCTCTCTATCCCTCTACCTACCTACCTATTGTATTTCTCCACCACTCTCTATCCCTCTACCTAAATACCTACTCTATTTCTCCCCCCCTCTCTCTCTTTCTCTATCTACCTACCTACCATCCTACCTACCTACCTACCTACTGTATTTCTCCCTCTCTCCCTCTATCCCTCTACCTACCTACCTACCTATTGTATTTCTACACCTCTCTATCCCTCTACCTACCTACCTGCCTGCCTGCCTGCCTGCCTACCAACTGTATTTCCCCCCCTGTCTATATCCCACTACCTAACTACCTACTCTATTTCTCCATCTCTCTATCCCTCTAAGTACCTATCTAACTACTGTATTTCTCCACCCCTCTCTATCCCTCTACCTACCTACCTACACAACTACTTATCTACTGTATTTCTCCCTGTCTCTATCCCTCTACCTACCTACCTACCTACCTACCAACCTACGTACCTACCTTCCTACCTGCCTGCCTGCCTGCCAACCTACCTACCTACCTACTGTATTTCTCCATCTTCTCTCTATCCCTCTACCTACCTACCTATTGTATTTCTCCACCACTCTCTATCCCTCTACCTAAATACCTACTCTATTTCTCCCCCTCTCTCTCTCTTTCTCTATCTACCTACCTACCATCCTACCTACCTACCTACCTACTGTATTTCTCCCTCTCTCCCTCTATCCCTCTACCTACCTACCTACCTATTGTATTTCTACACCTCTCTATCCCTCTACCTACCTACCTGCCTGCCTGCCTGCCTGCCTACCAACTGTATTTCCCCCCCTGTCTATATCCCACTACCTAACTACCTACTCTATTTCTCCATCTCTCTATCCCTCTAAGTACCTATCTAACTACTGTATTTCTCCACCCCTCTCTATCCCTCTACCTACCTACCTACACAACTACTTATCTACTGTATTTCTCCCTGTCTCTATCCCTCTACCTACCTACCTACCTACCTACCAACCTACGTACCTACCTTCCTACCTGCCTGCCTGCCTGCCTACCTACCTACCTACCTACCGAGCTACTGTATTTCTCCCTCTCTCTCTCTATCCCTCTACCTACCTACGTACCTACCTACTGTATTTCCCCCCCTCTCTCTATCCCTCTACCTACCTACCTACTGTATTTCTCCCTCTCTCTATCCCTCTAAGTACCTACATACCTATTGTATTTCTCCGCCCCTCTGTATCCCTCTATCTACCTACCTACTCTATTTCTCCCTCTCTCCCTCTCTCTCTCTATCTACCTACCTACCATCCTACCATCCTACCTACCTACCTATGGTATTTCTACACCTCTCTCTCTATCCCTCTACCTACCTACCTACTGTATTTCTCCCTATCTCTATCCCTCTAAGTACCTACCTACCTATTATATTTCTCCGCCCTCTATCCCTCTACCTACCTACCTACTCTATTTCTCCCTCTCTCTCTCTCTATCTACCTACCTACCATCCTACCAACCTACCTATAGTATTTCTACACCTCTCTCTCTATCCCTCTACATACCTGCCTACCTACCTACCTACTGTATTTTCCCCCCCTCTCTCTATCCCTCTACCTACCTACCTACTGTATTTCCCCCCCTCTCTCTATCCCTCTACCTACCTACCTACTGTATTTCTCCCTCTCTCTATCCCTCTAAGTACCTACCCACCTATTGTATTTCTCCGCCCCTCTCTCTATCCCTCTATCTACCTACCTACTCTATTTCTCCCTCTCTCTCTCTATCCCTCAATTTACATGCTTACCTACCTACCTACCTACTGTATTTCCCCCCTCTCTCTATCCCTCTAAGTACCTATTTACCTATTGTATTTCTCCACCCCTCTCAATCCCTCTACCTACCTACCTACTCTATTTCTCCCTCTCTCTCTATCCCTCAATTTACATGCTTACCTACCTACCTACCTACTGTATTTCCCCCCTCTCTCTATCCCTCTACCTACCTACCTACCTAGGTAGGTAGGTAAGCATGTAAATTGAGGGATAGAGAGAGAGGGAGAAATAGAGTAGGTAGTTTGGTAGGTAGAGGGATAGAGAGAGAGGGGGAGAAATACAATAGGTAGATAGGCAGGTAGTTAGAGGGATAGAGAGAGGGAGAAATACAGTAGGTAGGTAGGCAGGTAGCTAGGTAGGTAGGTAGGTAGAGGGATAGAGAGAGAGGTGTAGAAATACAATAGGTAGGTAGGTAGGATGGTAGGTAGATAGAGAGAGAGAGGGAGAAATAGAGTAGGTAGGTAGATAGAGGGATAGAGAGAGGGGCGGAGAAATACAATAGGTGGGTAGGTACTTAGAGGGATAGAGAGAGGGAGAAATACAGTAGGTAGGTAGGTAGAGGGATAGAGAGAGGGGGGGAAATACAGTAGGTAGGTAGGTAGAGGGATAGAGAGAGGGGGGAAATACAGTAGGTAGGTAGGTAGGTAGGTAGGTAGGTAGGTAGGTAGGTAGGTAGGTAGGTAGAGGGATAGAGAGAGAGGTGTAGAAATACTATAGGTAGGTTGGTAGGATGGTAGGATGGTAGGTAGGTAGATAGAGAGAGAGAGAGGGAGAAATAGAGTAGGTAGGTAGGTAGAGGGATTGAGAGGGGTGGAGAAATACAATAGGTAAATAGGTACTTAGAGGGATAGAGAGAGGGAGAAATAAAGTAGGTAGGTAGGTAGGTATGTAGGTAGGGAGGTAGAGGGATAGAGAGAGAGGGAGAAATACAATAGGTAGGTACTTAGGTAGTTAGAGGGATAGTGAGAGAGAGGGTGAAATACAGTAGGTAGGTAGGCAGGCAGCCAGGCAGCCAGGCAGGCTGGCAGGCAGGCAAGCAGGTAGGCAGGTAGGTACGTAGGTAGGTAGAGGGATAGAGACAGGCAGAAATACAGTAGGTAATTAGTTGTGTATGTAGGTTGGTAGAGGGAGAAAGAGAGAGGAAGGGAGAAATGCAATAGGTAGGTAGAGGTATAGTGAGAGAGAGGGAGAAATACAGTAGGTAGGTAGGTAGGTAGGTGGATAGAGAGAGAGAGGGAGGGAGAAATACAATAGGGAGGGAGGGAGGTAGACGGATAGAGAGAGAGAGGGAGAAACAGAGTAGGTAGGTAGGTAGAGGGATAGAGAGGGGCGGAGAAATACAATAGGTAGGTAGGTACTTAGAGGGATAGAGATAGGGAGAAATACAGTAGGCAGGTAGAGAGAGAGAGAGAGAGAGAGAGAGAGAGAGAGAGAGAAATAGAGTAGGTAGGTAGGTAGAGGGATAGAGAGAGGGGGGGAAATACAGTAGGTAGGTAGGTAGGTAGGTAAGCATGTAAATTGAGGGATAGAGAGAGAGGGAGAAATAGAGTAGGTAGTTTGGTAGGTAGAGGGATAGAGAGAGAGGGGGAGAAATACAATAGGTAGATAGGTAGGTAGTTAGAGGGATAGAGAGAGGGAGAAATACAGTAGGTAGGTGGGCAGGTAGCTAGGTAGGTAGGTAGGCAGAGGGATAGAGAGAGAGGTGTAGAAATACAATAGGTAGGTAGGTAGCATGGTAGGATGGTAGGTAGGTAGATAGAGAGAGAGAGAGGGAGAAATAGAGTAGGTAGGTAGGTAGAGGGATAGAGGGCGGAGAAATACAATAGGTAGGTAGGTACTTAGAGGGATAGAGATAGGGAGAAATACAGTAGGTAGGTAGGTAGAGGGATAGAGAGAGAGGTGTAGAAATACCATAGGTAGGTAGGTACGATGGTAGGATGGTAGGGAGAGAGAGAGAGAGAGAGAGAGAGAGAAATAGAGTAGGCAGGTAGGTAGAGGGATAGAGAGGGGCGGAGAAATACAATAGGTAGGTAGGTACTTAGAGGGATAGAGAGAGGGGGGAAATACAGTAGGTAGGTAGGTAGGTAAGCATGTAAATTGAGGGATAGAGAGAGAGGGAGAAATAGAGTAGGTAGGTAGGTAGAGGGATTGAGAGGGGTGGAGAAATACAATAGGTAAATAGGTACTTAGAGGGATAGAGAGAGGGAGAAATAAAGTAGGTAGGTAGGTAGGTATGTAGGTAGGGAGGTAGAGAGATAGAGAGAGGGGGGGAGAAATACAATAGGTAGATAGGTAGGTAGTTAGAGGGATAGAGAGAGGGAGAAATACAGTAGGTAGTTAGGCAGGTAGCTAGGTAGGTAGGTAGAGAGAGGGAAGAATACAGTAGGTAGGTAGGTAGGTAGGTAGGTAGGTAGGTAGGTAGGTAGGTAGAAAGATAGAGAGAGATGTGTAGAAATACTATAGGTAGGTAGGTAGGATGGTAGGATGGTAGGTAGGTAGATAGAGAGAGAGGGGGGGAGAAATAGAGTAGGTAGGTAGGTAGAGGGATAGAGAGGGGCGGAGAAATACAATAGGTAGGTAGGTACTTAGAGGGATAGAGATAGGGAGAAATACAGTAGGCAGGTAGATAGATAGAGAGAGAGAGAGAGTGAGAAATAGAGTAGGTAGGTAGGTAGAGGGATAGAGAGAGAGGGAGAAATACTGTAGGTAGGTAGGTAGAGGGATAGAGAGAGGGGGTAGAAATACAATAGGTAGATAGGTAGGTAGTTAGAGGTATAGAGAGAGGGAGAAATACAGTAGGTAGGTAGGCAGGTAGCTAGGTAGGTAGGTAGGTAGAGGGATTGAGAGAGGGAAGAAACAGTAGGTAGGTAGGTAGAGGGATAGAGAGAGGGGGGGAAATACAGTAGGTAGGTAGGTAGGTAAGCATGTAAATTGAGGGATAGAGAGAGAGGGAGAAATAGAGTAGGTAGGTTGGTAGGTAGAGGGATAGAGAGAGAGGGGGAGAAATACCATAGGTAGATAGGTAGGTAGTTAGAGGTATAGAGAGAGGGAAGAATACAGTAGGTAGGTAGGTAGGTAGGTAGGTAGGTAGGTAGGTAGGTAGGTAGGTAGGTAGGTAGGTAGGTAGGTAGGTAGAGGGATAGAGAGAGAGGTGTAGAAATACAATAGGTAGGTAGGTAGGATGGTAGGTAGGTAGAGAGAGAGAGAGAGAGAGGGAGAAATAGAGTAGGTAGGTAGATAGAGGGATAGAGAGGGGCGGAGAAATACAATAAGTAGGTAGGTACTTAGAGGGATAGAGAGAGGGAGAAATACAGTAGGTAGGTAGGTAGGTAGAGGGATAGAGAGAGGGGGGGAAATACAGTAGGTAGGTAGGTAGGTAAGCATGTAAATTGAGGGATAGAGAGAGAGGGAGAAATACAGTAGGTAGGTAGGTAGGTAGGTAGGTAGGTAGGTAGGTAGGTAGGTAGGTAGGGATAGAGAGAGGGAGAAATACAAAAGGTATGTATGTATGTAGGGTTTTTTAGGGGTAATTTTTAGTTTAGATATGGGTTTTAGCGCAGGATTTATTTAATCAATTTTTAACTTTGTATTTTGTATTTGTTTGTGGTCTATTTGTATTTTTAATTGCCTGTGCCCCGCCTCGAGTCCCCTTGGGGAGAGAGAGCGGGATAGAAATTAAAATTATTATTATTATTATTATTATTATGTATGTAGGTAGGTAGGTAGGTAGAGGGATAGAAAGGGAGAAATACAGTAGGTTGGTAGGTTGGTAAGCAGGTAGGTAGGTAGACGGATAGAGAGAGGGTGGAGAAATACAGTAGGTAAGTAGGTATTTAGGTAGGTAGGTAGAGGGATAGCGAGGGGGGAGCAATACAATAGTTAGGTAGGTAGGTAGTTAGAGGGATAGAGAGAGGGAGAAATACAGTAAGTAGGTAGGTAGTTAGGTAGGTAGGTAGGTAGGTAGAGGGATAGAGAGGGAGGGAGAAATACAGAAGGTAGGTATGTAGGGGGGTAGAGAGAGAGAGAGGGAGAAATACAATAGGTAGGTAGGTAGGTAGGTAGAGAGAGATATATATATAGAGAGGGAGAAATACAGTAGGTAAGTAGGTATTTAGGTAGATAGGTAGAGGGATAGAGAGAGGGAGAAATACAGTAGGTAGGTAGGTAGGTAGGTAGGTAGGTAGGTAGGTAGGTAGGTAGGTAGGTAGGTAAAAGAGAGAGAGGGAGAAATAGAGTAGGTAGGTAGGTAGAGGGATAGGGAAAGGGGGGAGAAATACAGTAGGTAGGTAGGTAGGTAGGTAGAGGGATAGTGAGAGAGAGGGAGAAATACAGTAGGTAGGTAGGCAGTCAGGCAGGCAGGTAGGTTCGTAGGTAGGTAGAGGGATAGAGACAGGGAGAAATACAGTAGGTAAGTAGTTGTGTAGGTAGGTAGGTAGGTAGAGGGATAGAGAGAGAGAAAGGGAGAAATACAGTAGGTAGGTAGGTAGGTAGGTGGATAGAGAGAGAGGGAGGGAGAAATACAATAGGGAGGGAGGGAGGGAGGGAGGTAGATGAATAGAGAGAGAGAGAGAGGGAGAAACAGAGTAGGTAGGTAGGTAGAGGGATAGAGAGGGGTGGAGAAATACAATAGGTAGATAGGTACTTAGAGGGACAGAGAGATTGAGAAATAGAGTGGGTAGGTAGGTAGAGGGATAGAAAGAGGGAGAAATACAGTAGGTTGGTAGGTTGGTAAGCAGGTAGGTAGGTACAATACAATACAATACAATAGCAGAGTTGGAAGGGACCTTGTAGGTCTTCTAGTCCAACCCCCTGCGTGGGCAGGAACCTTATACCATTTCAGACAAATGGCTATCTAACATCTTTTTAAAGACTTCCAGGGTTGGGGCATTCACAACTTCTGGAGGCAAGCTGTTCCAGAGGTTAAATGTTCTAACTGTCAGGAAATTTCTCCTTAGTTCTAAGTTGCTTCTCTCCTTGATTAGTTTCCACCCATTGCTTCTTGTCCTGCCCCCAGGTGCCTTGGAGAATAGTTTGACTCCCTCTTCTTTGTGGCACCCTCTGAGATATCGGAACACTGCTATCATGTCTCCCCTGGTCCTTCTCTTCATCAAACTAGACATACCCAGCTCCTGCAACCTTTCTTCATATGTTTTAGTCTCCAGTCCCCTAATCATCTTGGTTGCTCTTCTCTGCACTCTTTCCAGAGTCTCCACGTCTTTTCTACATCGTGGCGACCAAAACTGTATGCAGTATTCCAAGTGTGGCCTTACCAAGGCACCATACAGTGGCATTAACACTTCACGTGATCTAGATTCTATCCCTCTGTTTATGCAGCCTAGAACTGTGTTGGCTTTTTTGGCAGCTGCTGCACACTGCTGGCTCATATTTAAATGGTTGTCCACTAGGATTCCAAGATCCCACTCACAGTTGCTACTATTGAGCAAGGTACCACCTTGCTCAATGTACCTGTGCATTTTGTTTTTCTTGCCTAAATGTAGAACCTTACTTTTTTCACAATTGAATTTCATTTTATTAGATAGTGCCCAATGTTCAAGTTTGTCAAGATCCTTCTGTATCTTAAGCCTATCTTCTGGAGTGTTGGCTATTCCTGCCAGCTTGGTGTCGTCTGCAAATTTGATGAGTTCCCCATTTATCCCCTCATCCAAATCATTGATGAAGATGTTGAAGAGTACTGGGCCTGGACTTCCTGTTCCGGCTTCTGGCGGCGACGGATGAGTCCTGGGACTCGTCTGCCGTTTTGTTCTTTTTTCGGCCCCAAACGGGGCAGGGCGCCCCTTTTTTTAGGGACCCCCCCCCCCGTAGGATCGGCTTGCCTGGACCTTTCTAGCCTGGCGGCGGCCGGGGGGACTCCTTGTCTTCGGTCTAGGAGAAAGAAGACATGCTGCGGGGGGCTTGGTTCCCTTCGCCAACGGAGGACGGTAACAAATAGCGGATTTGGAGAGAGCGGGAGCGTTCGAGCCGGATGGCTTTGCCGGGGCTTTGGCGGCGAGGTGGAATGTAAGTGACTTTGACTTTTTTGCTGGCAGCTTTGATTAAGAGAAACGATGGAGGGGGGTGTTTGTTAAACCCCTCCTCGGATTTACAGCAGCGGCGATTGGAAATGGCTCCTCGAACGCGAGGAAGCGGATATTTCTCATCCGGACTTTACTGAAGAAGTGAAAGTCTTTTGCGGTTTGTTTCTTGCTACAATGTATCTAAGCCCGCCTTTATTGGAACAATTTTCTCTGTTACTTTCTCCGGCTGGCTTCCAGATTGGGTGGGGCAAGATGGCTCCCCTTTGTTCTTAAGTGACTATTTTTTATGGAAAATTTCCGACATTCCTTTGTGACCTGGACTGTCTCTCTCTACTAATGGAGGATTTCCTGAATGATTAATTGATTCCTTCCCTGGAGTGCCTTCTTTGTCTTCATAATTGATTGTGAAATTTGCTTTTCTCTCTGGATTTGATAACTTTCTATAACTTTGATTTGAACTCTTTCTCTGGACTTGCTCCAGCGGCCGCACCCAAAAATCGCCATCTTAGTGGCACTGACTTAAACAGCTCACCATGGCTTCTAAAAAGCAACCAGAAAAACCAGGCATAGAAGAAAGAATAACAGCTATGGAGGAAGTGTTACACTCTTTGGTCCTGGAAATTAAAGAGCTTAGAAAAGATCACTGCAGTTCCAAGTTAGAGCTTTTGGAGACACAGAAGAAACTGATGCAGAATACACAGAAGACTGAGGAGTTGGAAGTGGGGCTGGCGGGGCAAAGGGAGAACTTAAAAATGTTAATACTGAAATTGGAGATTTAACTGGTCATGTGTCTAGGATGGATTTTGAAAGGATGTCATATTTTTTAAGGTTTCAAAACATTTCGGAGGAATCTGGTGAATGCCTTCCTGATCTTATGAGCACAATTTTAGCAGACTATTTACACAAACCTAAGGAAGAGATCAGGGGGGACATTGACCTGGTTTATAGAATAAATTCAGCATATGCCAGGATAAATGAACTACCCAGAGAGATACATATTCAATTTGTTAGAAGGTCTACCAGGGAGGGAATATTAAGGGCGCAGAGAGAGTGTCTGTTAATGTACCAACAAAAGGATGTCGCCATCTTGAAGCAGATCCCAAAAAAGATTAGAGAGGGGAGGAGGAAGTATTCCTTCTTATCTAAAAAATTGTTTAACCACGGGATTTGGTTCAAGTGGGTGATGCCAGAAGGGATGTTGGTGTTCTGGGAAGGAGGAAGAGTAAGGATTAAAACAGTTGTTGAGGCGGAAGCCTTTCTTAAAAAACATTCCTCAATCCTGGAGGATGAAACTGGAGGAGCGGAGGGGGCCACGGCCTCGCCCACTGGGGGTCAGGGAGGAGAACAAGAAGACACAATTGCCAAGAGACTTAGATCAAAAAAATGACTTTTTTAATACAGTATAACTTTTTATATTGAAAAAGTTTTATTGGTTTTACATTTTTCTATAGGGTAGGGTAAGGGATACAAAGAAATTTTGAAAGCATTCACGTCAGAGTCGTCGGCCCTTCCGAGACCTCAAAATACACAATAAAAAGATAACAAAAAAGAACATTTTTTCATAACACTACAAGGTAAAAGCAAGTACATATACCTAAATTCTCAGTTCCGTGCTGTCAGACATTTACAAAAAATCCAGATACAAATGTTATGCAAGATTGTTCAAAAAAATCAAGGCAAAGTTATTTTTTCGATCTAAGTCTCATGGCTATTGTATCTTCTTTTTCTCCTCCCTGGCCCCCAGCGGGCGGGGCCGTGGCCCCCTCCGTCCCCCCTGGATCTTCCCCCAGGGCAGAGGAATGTTTTTTAAGAAAGGCTTCCGCCTCAGCAACTGTTTTAATCCTCACTCTTCCTCCTTCCCAGAACACCAGCATCCCTTCGGGTGTCACCCACTTGAACCAAATCCCATGATCAAACAATGTTTTAGACAAGAAGGAAAATTTCCTCCTTGCTTCTCGAATCTTTCTAGGAATCTGCTTCAAGATAGTGACCGTTTTGTGTTGGTAAATTAAAGGGTTCTCTCTCTGCGCCCTCAGGATTTCCTCTCTGGTTGACCTTCTAACAAATTTCACATGTATCTCTCTAGGCACTTCATTTATCCTGGCATATGCTGAGTTAATTCTATAGGCTAGGTCAATGTCCCCCCTGATCTCATCTTTAGGTTTTTGTAAATAGTCTGCTAAAATTGTGCTCATAAGATCAGGGAGGCATTCACCAGATTCCTCAAGAACGTTCTGAAATCTCAAAAAATATGTCATTCTTTCCATATCAATCCTAGACACATGCCCATCTATTTCCCCAACCTCTTTAGTAACATTTTTAATCTCTCCCTTAACCCCCACCAACCCCCCTTCCAATTCTTCAGTCTTCTGTGTGTTTTCCAGCATCTGGTTCCTGGTATCCAATAGCTCCTTCTTGAAATTGATGTTTTCAGCCCTCTGGGCCTGAATTTCGTTTACCAAAGTTTGTATAACAGTTTCAAGAGAAGCCATCCGTTGTTCTAAACTTGCCAGTGCTGTTTCTTGAGCCATGATTAACTGTTAAAGTCAGTGCCAGCCAAAATGGCGTTTTCAGGGTGGGGCTGGTGAGACTAGCCGGGAGCCAAAAGTTCAAATCAAGGTTGGAACGTTGTAAAATTCAGAAACCAAGAGAGAGACAATTTTCCAGCTCAATAGTTATAATAACGAAGGTAATCCAGAAAGGAATCACAAATCCAACAAGAAAAAAATTCTTCATTAATATCCAGAGAGAGTCCCACTTGTAAAGAGACGCTGGGAATTTTCCATAATTAAAATAGTCAGGTAGGGACAGAGAAAAGCCACTTTCCACCGCCCATCTCAGAGCCCAGAGGAGAGAGTAGAAAAATAAATTCTTTATAACCAGCCAGACCTAGAAACAATGTTGCAAGTAGCCGCATACCACTTTCCCTTGTTAGAGACAGTCCGGATTTAAGATTTCCGCTTTCTCTGCCAGAGAAGCCATTTTTAAGTGCCGCTTAAGTCCGAGGGGGTTTTTTTGGAAACAAACACCCCCCTCCCAGTCCGTTCAGCCTGGCTGGCAGCAAGGAAAAAAAAAGTCTTTTTAAAACTCACTCTCCCTCGCAGCTGAAGCCCCGGCGATCCTTCCGATCTCCTCCGCTCAGCCCTCTACATTAAAGTGAATGGCGCCGACAGCCGTTGGCGAAGGGAGAACCCCCCGCAGCATGTTCCTCCTCACCTAGGTCGCGGAGGGGATCGCTCTCCCCACCGCCGTGAGGAGAAACGTCTCCTCCGAGCCGACCCTACGGGAGACCTCCGGTAACCGGAGTGTCTCGCCCCTGTGGGGAGGCAGAAAAGGCAACAAAACGGCGAGCGAGCCCAAGGCTCGCCCGTCGCCGCTGGAGCCGGAACCGGAAGCCAATACAGTATAACTTTTGTCTGGATGTTTGTACACGATTGCTAGCATAGAATTTAAAAATTTACATTGATGTATCCACTTCTTTTCACCTTGTAGTACTATTGAAATATATATTATCCATGTTTTGTTAAGAAGCCCCGGAGGGGGCCAACGATCTCGACGTGAATGCTCTCAAAATATTTTTGTATCTCACCTTACCCTACCCTACTGAAAAAATTGTAAAACTCAATAAAACTTTTTCAATATAAAAAAAAAGATGTTGAAGAGTACTGGGCCTAAAACAGAGCCTTGGGGTACTCCACTGCATACTTCCTTCCATGTAGATGCAGTTCCATTGAGGACTACACGTTGAGTGCGGTTGGTCAGCCAGTTGCGAATCCATTTGGTGGTGATGCTGTCTAACCCACATTTTTCTTCTTTATCTAATAGTAGGTTATGGTCTACTTTATCAAATGCCTTACTGAAGTCCAAGTAAATTATATCGACAGCATTCCTCTGGTCCACTAATTTTGTCACTTTGTCAAAGAATGCAATTAGATTAGTCTGGCATGATCTGTTTTTGACAAACCCATGTTGGCTTTTGGCTATTACTTTGTTTGCTTCTAGGTATTCACTTATTTGTTGCTTAATTATCTTTTCCAGAATCTTTCCTGGTATTGAGCTCAGGCTGATGGGTCTATAGTTTCCTGGATCTATTTTTTTTCCTTTTTTGAAGATGGGAACCACATCAGCTCTTTTCCAGACTTCTGGCAGTTCCCCGGTGCTCCAGGATCTCTGAAAGATATAGTTCAGTGGTTCTGAGATCTCGTCTGCCAGTTCCTTCAGAACCCTGGGGTGTAATCCATCCGGTCCTGGTGATTTGAACTCGTCCAGGGCAGACAGATGCTCACTTACCATTTTCTTTCCTATTTCAACTTGTGTTCCTAATCTGATTTTTGTGGTGCTGTTTTTGATTGGTTGGACTGTTTTATCCCTTTGTGTAAAGACAGATGCAAAAAATGAGTTAAATAGTTCTGCTTTCTCCCTGTTGCTTATCATCTTCTTGCCATTTTCTCCCAGCAGTGGACCAATTGTTTCCTTAACTTTTTTCTTGTTTTTAACATGTTGGAAGAAGCTTTTCTTGTTATTTTTTACTTTTTTGGCAAGCCTTTCTTCATTGCGAGCCTTAGCTTTCCTCACTTCATCTTTACAGGCTCGGGCTATTTGCTGATATTTTGCCTTAGTTATGTCCCCCTCTTTCCACTTTTTATATTTATCCTTTTTGTCTTTCAATTTGTCAGAGAGTTCTTTATGCAGCCATGCTGGTTTCTTTTGGGAACTGTTATTTTTCTTCTTCATTGGTATTGCGCTGGACTGGGCTTTTATAATCTCATTTTTCAAAATTTCCCAAGCTTCTTGAGTTGTTTTCCCCTTGAGGATTCTCATCCATGGAATCCTTCCCAAGCTCTCTCTAAGTTTATTGAAATTAGCTCTCTTAAAGTCTAAGACTCTAGTTTGACTTTGTTCTACTACTTTTGTTTGCATAATGTTGAATTCCAGTATTTCATGATCGCTTGCCCCCAAAGTTCCTGTAGCTTGTACACCTTCTATCATTTCCTCTCTGTTAGTGAGAATTAAGTCCAATATTGCTGATCCCCTTGTTCCCTTCTCTACCTTTTGGGAAACAAAGTTGTCTGCTAGGTTTGTTAGGAACCTGTTGGATCTTCCACTTGGTGCAGAATTTGTTTCCCAATTGATGTCAGGGTAGTTAAAATCTCCCATTACTATTGTAGTGTGCTTCCTACATACCTTAGTTAGCTGGTTAGCAAAAAGTTCATCCACTTCCTCTGCTTGGTTGGGTGGCCTGTAGTATAGACCTATGACAATATCATCCCCCCCCCAACCTTTAATATTGACCCAAATACATTCAAGATAGTTCTCATCATTGTTGTGCTCTATTTCTGTAGAGATGTAATTATTTCTTATATATAGTGCAACTCCACCTCCTCTTTTATTTGGTCTATTTCTTTTAAATAATGTAAATCCTTCTAGCTGTATGTTCCATTTGTGGGTTTCATCCCACCAAGTTTCTGTAATGGCAACAATATCATATCTGCCCTCATTTACTTGAATTTCTAATTCACCCTGTTTATTCCTCATACTCTGTGCATTGGTGTATAGACATTTGAGTCCATTTTGATTGACCCTGTGTTTACTGTCTACGTAACCTGTGTTATGCCTGACTATGGTTCTCTTTGCCCCTATTTCTTTGCCACTTGTATGGTTCATGCACATGGTATGGCACTCACTGTTAATTGTTTGGTTTTGCTTGACAGCAGTGGTGATAATATTACCCGCACAAACATCTATGTTACATGCACTGATAACCCTATGAATTTTAGTTTGCTGGGGACAGAAATGTTCTTTATCTATTGATTCTCTGTCCCCACTATTCAGTTTAAATGGTTAGTGACTTCCGGTTGTGCCGCGTTCTGCCGCTAACGGTCTCTTTGAAGACCGCCAACCCAGCCACCTGTAAAGAGGCGTTTCGGATATGGGAAACGTCTTGTAAATCTCCAAGTCTTTGAAGATCTTGTGAGCTGAGTAGGTAGCTGTCGGTTGAGCACCCCTGAGTGACCCCAGAAGGTATTTATGCCTCTGGGAAGCTAACAGGGCGTGACTCCCTTTACAAGCTGCCGGACCTCCGGGTGTTTGGGATCTTCTGCTTATCAGCAGGACTAGGCATTCGCGGCCGACATTCTTACCATCTAACACCAAATAGCAAGTATTTTTATTCTCTGTTGACTATCGAAGTATTGAAGTAATTACAGCGTTGAAGTTAGAATGACTTTCAAGTGAGAAAAGGAAAAAAAATGGCGCTTGCTTTAGTGCTTAACTAACTGAAGACGGTACCAACTTGGTTTGTGTATTCTAACACGTTATAAAGTAATAAAACCTGCTGGAGACTAGGGGGGGGAAAACAAACCTGATTTGGACAATCCTTTGAGAAAAGTTAGCAGGCTCTGCACGGGCCAAGATGTCAACAAAACAAGCAGCCACACCCCTGCAAGCTCAGACAAAGGCAGAAGACTTCCAGGATTTAAAAGACTTTATAGGCAAAGAGATTAAAAGATCTGAAAAAGAAATTAAGGGAATTGTTCAAGAAAAATTTGAATTAGTTAATAAAGATATTCAAACAGTGGTAAAGGGCCTCTCTGATGTAATTTTGAAGGTGGATAAAAAAGTTGAAAAGCTTGCTTCAGAGCTTGCTGTGGAGAAGGGCGGGATATAAATTTAAATTAAAAAAAAATAAAAAATTTAAGGGAACTGATTTAAAATTTACAGAAGCCGATGGAAAAATTCAAAAGCTGGATAATGAGATTACGATGATGCAATTCAGATCTATGGAATTTGGGGGGCGTGTCGATGCTCGTGTAGAGAGAGGGTGTTTCCTCCACCTCGCAGGGCTCTTTTTTTTAATAAATGTGGATTAAAGTGGTTAAAACGCGCCGTTAGGAGCTAGAAATGTTTACAGGTGTTTTGGAAGGACGGTGGGACTAGTAAATTGTTTTTTCAAAGCGATTGATCAACCCGAACTGCTCGAATTTCAAAGTTTCGTTTCTCCGTGGAGGCAGAGGGTTGAGCAAGGCGGCCGAGGTAAGAGGGGGGCTACCCTTTGTTCTGGCAAATACCACGATTTGCATGCTTTTTGTCTCGCTACAAGGCTTTAAACACAAGCTGAAGACTAAGAAGGAAGTTGGTTGATGGCATGTGGATTACAACTCTTTTGAACTTTTGAATTCTTCTAAAGTGGATTGTGTCAGCTGAACGTAGCGAGCAAGTTTTTGGATTACATTTAAAATGGAGGCTTAAGAAGTTAAACAAATTGGGGAAGCCCTCCTATCTCTCTTTCTGGCTCCTTTGGTGCATTAAAAGCCGGCTTAGCTCTATCTTATTTGGGACATTGCCCTTACTCTTCAAAAAAGACCCTCTTGGCAAAGAAATATAATTTTTTCTTTATAAAAAAAAAAGCTTTTTGAACTGAAATGACGACTCAACAGCCTTCAGAACTTGAACGGATTTTTGGAGCCTTAAATACAATTGGAGAAAAGTTAACTACACTGACTGATCATGTGGGGAATTTGACGCTGGAAGTTCAAAAAGCTAAAGAACAGATAAGTGAATTGAATGTTAGTTTTGTAAAGCAAAACGTGGAGGTGAAATTTATTAAAGATGAAATTGAACAAATCCATGCACATGATGCGCAGATAGATCGTAAGATAGAGGGAATTTTTTATAAAAATCAGCAGCAAGACAAGAGAATTAGTCTTTTGGAGGAGGACGCTAGGAAATATAATATTGTTATACGTAATATTCCAGAAAATAGACCGGATGATTTGAAGCAGAGGGTGTTAAAATGGATGAATGATTTTGGATTTGAATACACAGCAGCAGACCTAGTAAGCGTCTTTAGGATTGGTTATAAGAGACAAAATGGAGCAAATAGAAATGTTTTAGTAAGATTTGCAAACCTTGGAGATAAACTAGAGGTTATGGCAAAAATAAGGGAACTGGAAGGTGTTCCTAAGTTTGAGGAGAAAGAGATTCAAGTTTTTCCGGATATATCCAGAGAAGACAGGTCTTGGAGATATTATTTGAAACCAGTTACAAAGGTTTTGAGAGACAATGATATTAAGTACAATTGGAGGCCACTACAGCAGTTGAAATTTTTTTACAAAGGAAGGATGCATACTATTACCCCAGAAACAGATGTAATAAGATTAATTCGGGAGCTTGGGCTGATTGAGAAAGAGGAAGATTTTGTAGAAATTAAAGATTATATGCTTAAGATGGGTGGAATACAAGAGGAACCCTCAATTTTGGAAGAAAAAGGTGCAATTGGCGGCCAGGATCCCAAGAGTTTAAAGAGAAAAGAAATTTCTCCGGCAGTTTCTGAGTATAAGAAAATTCGTGAAGATACCGAGCGAACGCCAGACAAGATGGAGGATCTTAGTAAAAAGCAGGAAGCTGAGTCCGGGGCGAAGCCAGTGTTGTCTTCTTTTTTTGAAAGTGGAATCTAAAGAACAGCCCGAAGAGGTGACCCGACCATCGGCATGTCCCACTCCCCCACACTCTTTATATAGAGGCGATACCTGATTGAGGATGTGGGGGATGAAGATTGCTTGTTATTTGTTGTGGTTGTTGTGTTTGATATTTGGGTTTTATGTCTATGTTGTTTGTTATATATTGTTTGTGGAGTTTTATGTCTTTGTATGTCTTTTTTGTTTGGTGTTGGGTGTGCACATAAAGGAAGAGGAGGGGTCAGGATTAAAAAAGTTACCGTTTAAATGCGGTTTATAAAAATAATGACATGGAACGTGAAGGGTACAGGCAATCATATAAAAAGAAAAAGATTGGAACTTAAATTTAAAAGGGATTCTCCAGACATATTATTTTTGCAGGAAACTCATCAAAAATCTGAGGATTTTAATAGAATGAATATTAAAGGTATGCAAATTTATGAAAAATCTTTTGGGACTTCCAAAGCTAGAGGAGTCGCGATATTGATATCAAATAGGGTATACTTTGAGAAAAAACAAGTAATTAGAGATGAGGAAGGAAGATATTTAATAATTATAGGGAATATTAATGAGCAAAAAGTGACATTGGTTAATTTATATCTACCGAATGAAAAACAAAAGGGATTTCTGGATAAAATTACTAAGATTTTGGAAACAGAAAGTGTAGGGAAAGTAATTGTGGCGGGGGATTTTAACCTAATTAGGGATAGAATTGATAGTAATAATCCCACCCGCTTTAGACAAACAAATAAAGGGGAAATTTTAAATAAATGGATGTTTCAAAACAGTGTGGTAGATGTTTGGAGGGAGTTGAAAGGCTCTGAAAGGGTGTATACCTTTTGTTCTAAGGTACATAATACTTATTCAAGGATTGATTATATTTTTGTTTCTAAAGATTTGCTGAATAAAGTAGATAGAATAGATGTGGGAATTTTTAAGGATTCTGATCATGCAGAAGTTATGATGGAAATAGATTTTAATTTTGAGAAAAAGGAAAGAGGTTGGAGATATGATGAAAAATTGTACAAAAAGGAGGAGGATAAAATATGGATATTCAAAAAATGGAAGGAAAGTTGGGAATTGAATGATAATCAAGAGGTTAAATTTGAAATTGTTTGGGATACGATGAAAGCTATATTTAGAGGAGAAAGTATTAAATTGTCAAGCAGGAAATATAGAGAATATAAAGCTAAAATTGATCAGGATACAAGACAAATTAAGATATTGGAGAACCAATTCTCACTTACGAAAGATAAAAAATGTTTGGAGGAATTGACCCTATTAAAAACTAAACTGATAGAAGAAGATATTGAATTGGTTAAAAAAAATTTAAGATATTTGAATAGGGATTTTTTTGAATTTAGTAATAAAAATTCTAGGTTATTGGCAAAGATGGCGAAAAATAAAACTCAAAAGAGAGAAATTGGTTCTCTGATAGATGAAAAAGGTACAAGGTGTTATAAGAGATTGGAGAAATGTGAAGTAGCTAGGAATTTTTTTCAAAAATTATATTTAAAGAAACCAATTGATTTAGAAAAATTGAAGAATCATCTTGGAAAATATGCTATGAAAATAGATCAAACATACAAAGATTTGATGGAAAGAGATATAACACAGGAGGAAATCAACGAAATAATACAAGAGTTAAAATTAGGGAAGACCCCAGGAGAAGATGGATTACCTGCTGAATTCTATAAAGATTTTAAAGAACTAATAATACCAAAACTGCAAAAACTATTTAATGGAATTTTACATGGTGGAGAAGTCCCGATGTCATGGAATAAGACAGTAATATCTATAATTCCTAAACCTGATAAAGATCTTGAGAGGATCGAGTCCTATCGACCTATTTCTTTAATCAACCAAGATGCTAAAATATTTACAGCTATTATAAGTAATAGATTAAATAGTTTTATAGATAAATATATAAGTTATAATCAAGTAGGGTTTGTTAAAGGTAGATATATGAGTGATATAATTAGAAGAGTATTGAATATTATAGATGTAGCAGAGAATAATGGTGATGAATTAGGTATAATATCGTTAGATATTTTTAAAGCTTTTGATTCTGTACAATGGGATACTATAAAAGTAATTATTGAGGCATTAGGCTTTGGTAATAAATTTATACATGTTATTTCAAAACTGTATCAAAAAAGTAGTGCAAAGGTAAAGGTGAATGGAACAATGACGGGAGAGATTAAATTGGAAGCAGGCACGAGACAAGGATGTCCCTTGTCTCCAACATTATTTTTGTTAGTTATGGAGGTTTTGATTAAATTGATAGAAGCAGATGAAGAGTTGGAAGGTTACAAGGGATATAAGATAAATTTGTATGCGGATGATACCTTGATTATTTTGAAAGATATAGAGAAAGATTTAAAGAGGATAAATAAACATTTGATAGAATTTGAAGAAATGACAGGTTTAAAGGTAAATTGGTCAAAATCTGAATTATTAACGAATAAAGATGGTAAGGAGTGGGAGAGTATGCAAGAACAATTTGGGATAAGAGCTAAGAACACATTGAAATATTTGGGGATAACACTTTCACTTAAAGTTAGAGAATTAAAAAAAATTAATTATGAGGTGATGTTGAAGGAAGTAGAGAAAAAGATAGATAAATATAAAGAGATAAAGTTGTCTTGGTTTGGTAGAATTGCAATGTGTAAAATGATGTTGTTACCAAAGTTTAACTTTTTATTTGAGATGCTACCATTAAATTTGACAGAGAAAGATATAGAAGAATATCAGAAGAAATTAGATAAGTTTTGTAATGGTGGGAAAAGACCAAGATTAATGAAGAAATTGTGGTATCAAAATCAAAAAGAGGGTGGATTGGGAATTCCCAATCTACTTAATTATTATCGGGCATATAATATTAGAACTGTGATAAAAATACTTAAAGGTGGAGATGGTCATTGGGGAGATCTGGAGTTAAAAGATATTAAGAGATTTGGGTCTATATGGTTTTTAGATAGAGCAAAAACAAAAAAGGCAATTAATAGTTATTGGTTAAAGGGGCTGAGTAAAACTTGGAATAAATTTGTTAAAAAACTGATTCCGGATATAGCTTTTTTGGGAAAGACAACTGAAAGTTGGCCGATTAAAACTAATATAAGTCGGAATAAAGTAATTGAGGATGAAAATATAGGAAATATAGTAGATTGGTTAAGAGCTCTAGGAACTGAGAGTAGGAAGAAAAAAGTAATTCAAAAATTGGAGTTAAATTGGTTTGAAAAAATACAGGTAGAAAAATGGACTATGAAAGTAAGGGGAATATGTAACATAGATAGAAGTAAAACTAAATTTGAAAGTTTAGTATCTCAAATTATTAAGGATGAAACTGGGTTAAAAGGACTCGTTAGTAAGATATACAAGATTATAAACTTTGATGGAAACCCACAAATGGTAATGAAAAGGAATTGGGAGGAAGACCTTAAGATTAAAATATTGGATTTGGATTGGAACGAGAATTGGAAGAGTCGGATTATGAGGACTTTATCTATAAGGATTAAAGAACATAATTTTAAGGTTGTTTGGAAATGGTATTGGACCCCATTAAGATTATCACTGATAGATAAAAAAATGAGTGATAAATGTTGGAGATGTAATACGGAATTGGGAACTTATGAACATATGTGGTATAAATGTGTGAAAATTAAAAAGTTTTGGCAGCAATTAGAAAGAACGATGTGTGAAATGATGAAAAGAATAATAATATTGAGACCAGAAACTATATTGTTATTGATAATTAATGAACCAGAGTTAACAAAACATGAGAAAGAATTGATTAGAATTATGATTATAATGGGCAGAATTGTAATAGCAAGATATTGGAAAATAGAGGTAAATATTAAAATAGAAGAATGGTATTGTGAAATGTGGAAATTAGCCTTAAATGATAAAATGACGTGTGATATTAAATTTAGAGAGGGGGTTTATAAAAACGATATCTTTTGGAAGACTTGGAAACCATTTGTGGACTATGCACTTGGAACTTTGGACGTCTCGACGCCTGTACCGAGAGAACGTGGATTTTGGAGATCCTAAAGATAATGGATGATACTTGAAACCAACTCTTCCTTTTGTTTTGTACAGCACTGGGTGAAATATTGTAAAACATTATAAAAATTTCAATTAAAAAAAAAAAAAGATCTATGGAATTTGCTATTAGGCTCAGGGGAATAAGGGAAAATCCCAGGGAAGATCTAAGAAAAGTCTGTGCTGATGCTCTGGCGGTGTTATTGAAATGTGAAGATTCTAATGAGATTTTTTATAAAATTGACAAGGCTTACAGAGTCAATTCCCGTGTGGCAGTACAAAGACAATTACCTAGAGATGTGGTAATATATTTTACTGATAGGAGAATAAGAAATGATATCTTGCAAAGGTCATTTCTTTCTGCTGTTCAAATTGATGGAACTGAGATTGGAGTCTATAAGGAGTTGCCACCCAAAATGTTAAAGGATAGAAAAGATTTTGGATTTCTGGTGGCAGAATTGCAAAAGCGGCAAATTCAATATTGGTGGGATGCTCCAGCCGGTATAATATTGAGGTTTCAAGGAGTGAGATACCGTCTAAATACCATAGCAAAGGCAGAAGAGTTCTATTATAATGTTCTGAAAGTGGGTTCTACATCTCCACGTACATCTTCACCAGTAGACAAGGAGGCTGAAGCACAGAGGCTGTTTGACCAGGAAACTGAGGAACAAATAAGACAGACGCAAAAAGAAAGGGCAGCCCAGGGAGCTGTAGGTGGTATTGTGGTTGATCCTTTTGAGCCATCACCAGTCTCTTTTTTGGATGAAACATTAAAGACTGTTGCAGAAGAGGCGCTGGATGTCGAACTGCGAACAAGCAAACCGGAGGAGCAACGTATAACTAGAGCCGTCTCTAAGCAAATTCAGGAAGCACAGCAACAGGGAAGATCTTACCCACAACGAGCTAAGAAGGTCAAGGGAAAGGAGCAAGCTGAAGACATGGGACGAGCAAAGCCGAAGTCCACTTCTCCAGAACAGGACCTTCAGCAATTGCTCTTAACACTTCAGACTAGTTCAAATGATGCTTAAATTTTTGTCTTGGAATGTGAATGGCCTGAACTCTCCACAAAAGAGGAAAAAAGTATTTTAGTATCTGAAACAATTTAATAATGATGTTATTTGTTTGCAAGAAACCCATATTAAGGTGCAAGACCAGAAATATTTGATAAATTCAAGATTGGGAATGCAATTTGTGGCTTCAAATTCGGAGAAGAAGAATGGGGTGGTGATATATATAAATAAAAGGCTATCAGCTAAAATTATAGAAGCGGATGACTGTGGAAGATACATAGCAATTGAACTTTATACAGAGAATGCCCCCATTTTGGTGGTAGGAATATATGCCCCAAACCAGCAACAAGAAAGTTTTTATAAGATGCTCCATTTGAAAATCCTAGAGTGGGATTTTTCAAGTATTTTAATTATGGGAGACTGGAATGGAGTAATTCAACCGAGAATGGATAAAAAGAGTTTGGCCAAATTAGGCGGCAAGTTACCACAAGCTTTTTTTTGAAATGCAAGAGGATTTGGAAATGAAAGATATTTGGAGAGTGTACAATCCAAATGAGTTGGATTTCACTTTTTACTCAGATAGGCATAAATCTTTTTCTAGGATAGATTTTTTTTTGACAACAGTTGACTTACTTCCTAAAATAAAGAAAACAAAGATATTTCCTAGGACGTTAACTGATCATAGCCCGGTGTGGATGGAAATTGAGATGAGGAAGAGAGAAAGAAGATCCTGGAGGCTAAACGAAAATTTATTTAGATACAAAAAAAATGTAAGCGAACTTAAAAAGCATATAAAGGATTTTTTTAAATTGAATTTAAATAAAGGTACTCCTATTGAAATAGTTTGGGATGCAGGTAAAGCATATATGCGAGGAGTCCTGATACAAATGAATTTTAAACACAAACAAAATAGACAGAAAAAGAGAATAGAGTTGGAAAAAGAGATAAAGAACAAAGAACAGCTACTGATAAAAAATCCAACAGATAGGAAGTTAAAAGCAATTATAAATCTTTTGAAGGATCAATTTCAAATGCTTATAGCGGAACAAACAGCAACCAATTTGCAATTTGCAAAACACAATACTTTTGCTAATGCTAACAAGCCGGGCAGATGGTTGGCTTATACATTGAGAAAGCAATTGAATACAAGAACTATCAATAGTATTCAGCATGCTGAGAAGGAAGTTTATCAACAAGAATTAATCAAAAAGGCTTTTTTGGATTATTATACTAAGCTATATGCTAAGGATAACATACAAAATAATCTTATAGATAAATATTTAGAAGGAAAAAGGCTTACAAAAGTCTCCTTGGACCAAAAGGCAAACCTGGATCAATTAATAACTATCGAGGAGATTAGCTTTGCTATAAAGCAATTGAAACCAGCTAAAGCTCCAGGGACCGATGGTTTAACTGCAGTTTATTATAAAACTTTACAAGCAGAAATGATTGAACATCTTAAAGATTTATTTTGTAATATACAGCAAGGTGGTAAAATACCTTCCTTACGGAAAGCGGCTTTTGTATCAATGATACCGAAAGAAGAAGCAGGCTCTAAGAAACCAGAAGATTACAGACCAATATCTCTTCTAAATACGGATTATAAAATTTTTGCAAAAGTATTAGTCAACAGATTGATGCCAGTTATTCAAGAGGTAATTCATCACGACCAAGCAGGATTTATCGAAGGAAGATACATGAAGGAGAATGTTAGGCAAATTATAGATTTATTGGACTATCTAGATAAGAATAAACAGATCCCTGCAGTGCTGGTTTTTCTGGATGCGGAAAAGGCCTTTGATCGAGTGAATTGGAATTTTATAATCAAGGCTTTTGAAAAAATGGATTTGGGGGTTCGGTTTATACAGGTGATTGGAGCAATATATCAAGAACAATCTGCACAACTTATTATTAATGGAAGTTTGTCAAAGAACTTTAACATACATAAAGGTACAAGACAGGGTTGTCCATTATCCCCATTGTTATTTATCTTAACTTTGGAAGTCTTGTTGAATACAATAAGGGACTCGAATTTCTTGAGTGGAATAGCTATAAGGCAAGAGGAATACAGAACTAGGGCATTTGCAGATGATCTGGTTGTTACCCTAACACGACCGATGAAATCAATAATCCAGATGAAAGACATTATAGAGGAATATGGCTTGGTATCCGGATTCAGACTGAATTATAAAAAGACTAAAATGCTTGCTAAAAACCTAACAGATATTCAAAAAAAGAAACTTGAAAGGGTGGCAGGTTTTGAAGTAGTATCAAAGGTTAAATATTTAGGAATACAAGTCGCAGACTCAAATATAAAATTATTCCAAAATAACTACGAGGTGCTGTGGCAAAAGATACAAAAAGATTTGCAAACCTGGAAAAAATTACAGTTATCTCTGCTTGGAAGAATATCAGCAATTAAAATGAATGTCTTACCTAGATTCATCTTTTTGTTTCAAATGATACCGGTGCTTAAATCTGACAAGCAACTGTTAGAATGGCAAAAAACGTTGATTAAATTTGTTTGGAATGAGAAAAAACCGAGAGTGAAATTGAAAATTATGCAAGATACTCACGAAAGAGGTGGGCTTAAACTTCCAAACCTTCGATTGTATTATGAAGCAGCTGCATTGACACAAATAACTGATTGGTTTGGAAAAACAAAAACTGAACTGTTGAATATAGAAAGCCACGATCTTGATTTGGGTTGGCATGCATACTTATTCTATGAACATAAAGTGGATAAAGTGTTTAATAGTCATATACTTAGAAGTGCCTTGATGAGAATTTGGAAGAAGCACCGATCTAAGTGGGATTATAAGATTCCGCTTTGGCTGGATCTTGCGGATACCATGTGGAATACAAATATTAAGTCACTCGGGGTTTTTTTATACAAAGATGTGCTTTTTGCTGAAAGGGGCAGATGGCAGCTGAAGACTTTGGACACACTGTTGGCAGAAGGGATTAATTTAACTTGGTTACAGTATAACCAATTACAGATGAGGTGGAAAGAAGATCAAAAAACTGGTTTAATGGAACATGAACTAGAACTCGTCAGACAGATAAAGGACACTAGCCCAATGCATATTAAGAGAGTTTATAATGTCTTGCTAGAAAGGGATTCAGAAACTGAACTGGTTAAAGATTGTATGATTAAATGGGCCCAGAATTTTAATGAACCAGTTATGATGGATACGTGGGAAAAAATATGGGTTCAGAATGTTAAATGTACACAGTCACAGAATTTGCGGGAAAATTTTTATAAAATGTTTTACAGATGGCATTTAGATCCTAAGAAATTATCATGTATGTACCCTAATGTTCAACCAAAATGTTGGAGATGTGAGTGTTTAGATGCTACATATTATCACATATGGTGGACTTGCAAGAAAGTTAAGGCTTTCTGGATAAAAAATTGGTGGGTTATGCAAAATGTCTTGAAGAAAAAAATACAATTTACTCCACAATTGTTTTTATTGGGTATAGTTAGGGATTTTACATTGGGTGAAACAAAATTGATTTTGTATATGGTGACAGCAGCTAGACTGCTGGTTGCCCAGCACTGGAAGAAAGATGTTTTGCCTACTATAGACCAATGGACGCAGAAGATGGCTGGATTTGCTGAAATGGCGAAAATTTCAGCTTTTTTAAAGGACCAGATGCTAGAGACTTATAAACAGGAGTGGGAAAAGTGGATTGATTATATACAAAACAAGTATCAGACTAGAAAATATTGTGTAGCTTTTAGCTGATGGAGATTAGATGAATAAGGTAGTCAGCAGGGGATAGAATATGGGTTATTTAGGTAGGTAGGTAGAGGGATAGGTAGGTAGGTAGAGGGATAGCGAGGGGGGAGCAATACAATAGTTAGGTAGGTAGGTAGTTAGAGGGATAGAGAGAGGGAGAAATACAGTAAGTTGGTAGGTAGTTAGGTTGGTAGGTAGGTAGGTAGGTAGAGGGATATAGAGGGAGGGAGAAATACAGAAGGTAGGTATGTAGGGGGGTAGAGAGAGAGAGAGGGACAAATGCAATAGGTAGGTAGGTAGGTAGGTAGGTAGGTAGGTAGGTAGGTAGAGGTATATATATATAGAGAGGGAGAAATACAGTACGTAAGTAGGTATTTAGGTAGATAGGTAGAGGGATAGAGAGGGGGGATGAAATACAATAGTTAGGTAGGTGGTTAGAGGGATAGAGAGAGGGAGAAATACAGCAAGTAGGTAGGTAGTTAGGTTGGTAGGTAGGTAGGTAGAGGGATGTAGAGGGAGGGAGAAACACAGAAGGTAGGTATGTAGGTAGGCAGGTAGGTAGGTAGGTAGAGGGATAGAGAGAGAGGGAGAAATAAAGTAGGTAGGTAGGTAGGTAGGTAAAAGGGAGAGAGAGGGAGAAATAGAGTAGGTAGGTAAGTAGAGGGATAGGGAAAGGGGGGAGAAATACAGTAGGTAGCTAGGTAGGTAGGCAGGCAGGTAGGTTCGTAGGTAGGTAGAGGGATAGAGACAGGGAGAAATACTGTAGGTAAGTAGTTGTGTAGGTAGGTAGGTAGAGGGATAGAGAGAGAGAAAGGGAGAAATACAGTAGGTAGGTAGGTAGGTAGGTAGGTGGATAGAGAGAGAGGGAGGGAGAAATACAATAGGTAGGTAGGTAGGTAGGGAGGGAGGGAGGTAGATGAACAGAGAGAGAGAGAGGGTGAAACAGAGTAGGTAGGTAGGTAGAGGGATAGAGAGGGGTGGAGAAATACAATAGGCAGATAGGTACTTAGAGGGACAGAGAGAGTGAGAAATAGAGTAGGTAGGTAGGTAGAGGGATAGAAAGAGGGAGAAATACAGTAGGTAAGTAGGTATTTAGGTAGGTAGGTAGAGGGATAGCGAGGGGGGAGCAATACAATAGTTAGGTAGGTAGGTAGTTACAGGGATAGAGAGAGGGAGAAATAAAGTAAGTAGGTAGGTAGTTAGGTAGGTAGGTAGGTAGGTAGGTAGGTAGAGGGATAGAGAGGGAGGGAGAAATACAGAAGGTAGGTATGTAGGGGGGTAGAGAGAGAGAGAGAGAGGGAGAAATACAGTAGGTAAGTAGTTGTGTAGGTAGGTAGGTAGAGGGATAGAGAGAGAAAGGGAGAAATTCAATAGGTAGGTAGGTAGGTAGAGGGATAGTGATAGAGAGGGAGAAATAAAGTAAGTAGGTAGGTAGTTAGGTTGGTAGGTAGGTAGGTAGAGGGATAGAGAGAGAGGGAGGGAGAAATACAATAGGGAGGGGGGGAGGGAGGTAGATGAATAGAGAGAGAGAGAGGGAGAAACAGAGTAGGTAGGTAGGTAGAGGGATTGAGAGGGCTGGAGAAATACAATAGGTAGATAGGTACTTAGAGGGATAGAGAGAGTGAGAAATAGAGTAGGTAGGTAGGTAGAGGGATAGAAAGGGGGAGAAATACAGTAGGTTGGTAGGTTGGTAAGCAGGTAGGTAGGTAGAGGGATATTGAGAGAGAGGGAGAAATACAGTAGGTTAGTAGGTAGAGGGATAGAGGGAGGGGGATGAAATTCAGTAGGTAGGTAGAGGGATAGAGAGAGGTAGAAATACAGAATGTATGTATGTATGTATGTATGTATGTAGGTAGGTAGGTAGGTAGGTAGAGGGATAAAAAGAGGTAGAAATACAGTAAGGAGGGAGGGAGGTGGATAGAGAGAGAGAGGGAGGTAGAAATACACTAAGTAGGTAGGTAGAGGGATAGAGAAAGGGGTGAGAAATACAGTAGGTAGGTAGGTAGGTAGGTAGGTAGGTAGGTAGGTAGGTAGGTAGAGGGATAGAGAGAGAGAGGGAGAAATACAGTAGGTAGGTAGGTAGGTAGGTAGGTAGGTAGGTAGGTAGGTAGGTAGGTAGGTAGGTAGGTAGGTAGATGAATAGAGAGAGAGAGAGGGAGAAACAGAGTAGGTAGGTAGGTAGAGGGATAGAGAGGGGTGGAGAAATACAATAGGTAGATAGGTACTTAGAGGGACAGAGAGAGTGAGAAATAGAGTAGGTAGGTAGGTAGAGGGATAGAAAGAGGGAGAAATACAGTAGGTTGGTAGGTAGGTAGGTAGAGGGATAGAGAGGGAGGGAGAAACACAGAAGGTAGGTATGTAGGTAGGCAGGCAGGCAGGTAGGTAGGTAGGTAGGTAGGTAGGTAAGTAGGTAGGTAGGTAGGTAGAGGGATAGAGAGAGAGAGGGAGAAATACAGTAGGTAGGTAGGTAGGTAGGTAGGTAGGTAGGTAGGTAAAAGAGAGAGAGAGGGAGAAAGTAGAGTAGGTAGGTAGGTAGAGGGATAGGGAAAGGGGGGAGAAATACAGTAGGTAGGTAGGTAGGTAGGTAGGTAGGTAGGTAGGTAGGTAGGTAGGTAGGTAAAAGAGAGAGAGAGGGAGAAGTAGAGTAGGTAGGTAGGTAGAGGGATAGGGAAAGGGGGGAGAAATACAGTAGGTAGGTAGGTAGGTAGGTAGGTAGGTGGATAGAGAGGGAGGGAGGGAGAAATACAATAGGGAGGGAGGGAGGTAGATGAATAGAGAGAGAGAGAGAGGGAGAAACAGAGTAGGTAGGTAGGTAGAGGGATTGAGAGGGCTGGAGAAATACAATAGGTAGATAGGTACTTAGAGGGATAGAGAGAGTGAGAAATAGAGTAGGTAGGTAGGTAGAGGGATAGTAAGAGGGAGAAATACAGTAGGTTGGTAGGTTGGTAAGCAGGTAGGTAGGTAGAGGGATATTGAGAGAGAGGGAGAAATACAGTAGGTTAGTAGGTAGAGGGATAGAGAGAGGGGGATGAAATTCAGTAGGTAGGTAGAGGGATAGAGAGAGGGAGAAATACAGAAGGTATGTATGTATGTATGTAGGTAGGTAGGTAGGTAGAGGGATAGAAAGAGGTAGAAATACAGTAGGTAGGTAGGTAGGTGGATAGAGACAGAGGGGGAGGTAGAAATACACTAAGTAGGTAGGTAGAGGGATAGAGAAAGGGGTGAGAAATACAGTAGGTAGGTAGGTAGGTAGGTAGGTAGGTAGGTAGGTAGGTAGAGGGATAGAGAGAGAGAAAGGGAGAAATGCAATAGGTAGGTAGGTAGGTAGGTAGGTAGGTAGATGAATAGAGAGAAAGAGAGGGAGAAACAGAGTAGGTAGGTAGGTAGAGGGATTGAGAGGGCTGGAGAAATACAATAGGTAGATAGGTACTTAGAGGGATAGAGAGAGTGAGAAATAGAGTAGGTAGGTAGGTAGAGGGATAGAAAGAGGGAGAAATACAGTAGGTTGGTAGGTTGGTAAGCAGGTAGGTAGGTAGAGGGATATTGAGAGAGAGGGAGAAATACATTAGGTTAGTAGGTAGAGGGATAGAGGGAGGGGGATGAAATTCAGTAGGTAGGTAGAGGGATAGAGAGAGGGAGAAATACAGAAGGTATGTATGTATGTATGTAGGTAGGTAGGTAGGTAGAGGGATAGAAAGAGGTAGAAATACAGTAGGGAGGGAGGTAGGTGGATAGAGAGAGAGAGGGAGGTAGAAATACACTAAGTAGGTAGGTAGAGGGATAGAGAAAGGGGTGAGAAATACAGTAGGTAGGTAGGTAGGTAGGTAGGTAGGTAGGTAGGTAGGTAGGTAGAGGGATATTGAGAGAGAGGGAGAAATACAGTAGGTAAATAGGTAGAGGGATAGAGGGAGGGGGATGAAATACAGTAGGTATGTAGGCAGGTAAGTAGGTAGGTAGGTAGGTAGGTAGGTAGGTAGAGGGATACTGAGAGAGAAAGGGAGAAATGCAATAGGTAGGTAGGTAGGTAGGTAGGTAGAGGGATAGTGAGAGAGAGGGAGAAATACAGTAGGTAGGTAGGTAGGTAGGTAGGTAGATGAATAGAGAGAGAGAGAGGGAGAAACAGAGTAGGTAGGTAGGTAGAGGGATAGAGAGGGGTGGAGAAATATAATAGGTAGATAGGTACTTAGAGGGACAGAGAGAGTGAGAAATAGAGTAGGTAGGTAGGTAGAGGGATAGAAAGAGGGAGAAATACAGTAGGTTGGTAGGTAGGTAGGTAGAGGGATAGAGAGGGAGGGAGAAACACAGAAGGTAGGTATGTAGGTAGGCAGGCAGGTAGGTAGGTAGGTAGGTAGGTAAGTAGGTAGGTAGGTAGGTAGAGGGATAGAGAGAGAGGGAGAAATACAGTAGGTAGGTAGGTAGGTAGGTAGGTAGGTAGGTAGGTAGGTAGGTAAAAGATAGAGAGAGGGAGAAAGTAGAGTAGGTAGGTAGGTAGAGGGATAGGGAAAGGGGGGAGAAATACAGTAGGTAGGTAGGTAGGTAGGTAGGTAGGTAGGTAGGTAGGTAGGTAGATAGGTAAAAGAGAGAGAGAGGGAGAAGTAGAGTAGGTAGGTAGGTAGAGGGATAGGGAAAGGGGGGAGAAATACAGTAGGTAGGAAGGTAGGTAGGTAGGTAGGTAGGTAGGTAGGTAGGTGGATAGAGAGGGAGGGAGGGAGAAATACAATAGGGAGGGAGGGAGGTAGATGAATAGAGAGAGAGAGAGAGGGAGAAACAGAGTAGGTAGGTAGGTAGAGGGATTGATAGGGCTGGAGAAATACAATAGGTAGATAGGTACTTAGAGGGATAGAGAGAGTGAGAAATAGAGTAGGTAGGTAGGTAGAGGGATAGTAAGAGGGAGAAATACAGTAGGTTGGTAGGTTGGTAAGCAGGTAGGTAGGTAGAGGGATATTGAGAGAGAGGGAGAAATACAGTAGGTTAGTAGGTAGAGGGATAGAGAGAGGGGGATGAAATTCAGTAGGTAGGTAGAGGGATAGAGAGAGGGAGAAATACAGAAGGTATGTATGTATGTATGTAAGTAGGTAGGTAGGTAGGTAGAGGGATAGAAAGAGGTAGAAATACAGTAGGGAGGTAGGTAGGTGGATAGAGAGAGAGAGGGAGGTAGAAATACACTAAGTAGGTAGGTAGAGGGATAGAGAAAGGGGTGAGAAATACAGTAGGTAGGTAGGTAGGTAGGTAGGTAGGTAGGTAGGTAGGTAGGTAGGTAGGTAGAGGGATAGAGAGAGAGAAAGGGAGAAATGCAATAGGTAGGTAGGTAGGTAGGTAGGTAGGTAGGTAGGTAGGTAGGTAGATGAATAGAGAGAGAGGGAGAAACAGAGTAGGTAGGTAGGTAGAGGGATTGAGAGGGCTGGAGAAATACAATAGGTAGATAGGTACTTAGAGGGATAGAGAGAGTGAGAAATAGAGTAGGTAGGTAGGTAGAGGGATAGAAAGAGGGAGAAATACAGTAGGTTGGTAGGTTGGTAAGCAGGTAGGTAGGTAGAGGGATATTGAGAGAGAGGGAGAAATACAGTAGGTTAGTAGGTAGAGGGATAGAGGGAGGGGGATGAAATTCAGTAGGTAGGTAGAGGGATAGAGAGAGGGAGAAATACAGAAGGTATGTATGTATGTATGTATGTAGGTAGGTAGGTAGAGGGATAGAAAGAGGTAGAAATACAGTAGGGAGGGAGGTAGGTGGATAGAGAGAGAGAGGGAGGTAGAAATACACTAAGTAGGTAGGTAGAGGGACAGAGAAAGGGGTGAGAAATACAGTAGGTAGGTAGGTAGGTAGGTAGGTAGGTAGGTAGGTAGGTAGGTAGGTAGGTAGGTAGGTAGAGGGATATTGAGAGAGAGGGAGAAATACAGTAGGTAAATAGGTAGAGGGATAGAGGGAGGGGGATGAAATACAGTAGGTATGTAGGCAGGTAAGTAGGTAGGTAGGTAGGTAGGTAGGTAGAGGGATAGAGAGAGGGAGAAATACAGAAGGTACATAGGTAGGTAGGTAGGTAGGTAGGTAGGTAGGTAGGTAGGTAGGTAGGTAGAGGGATAGAAAGAGGGAGAAATAGAGTAGGTAGGTAGGTAGGTAGGTAGGTAGGTAGGTAGGTAGGTAGGTAGGTAGGTAGGTAGGTAGGTAGGTAGGTAGGTAGGTCGGTCGGTCGGTCGGTCGGTCGGTCGGTCGGTCGGTCAGTCGGTCGGTAAATATGTAAATTGAGGGATAGAGAGAGAGTGAGAAATACAGTAGGTAGGTAGGTAGGTAGAGGTATAGAGAGAGAGGGAGAAATACAGTAGGTAGGTAGGCAGAGTGATAGAGAGAGGGGGATGAAATACAGTAGGTAGGTAGAGGGATAGAGAGAGGGAGAAATACAGTAGGTAGGTAGGTAGGTAGGTAGGTGGATAGAGAGAGAGGGAGGGAGAAATACACAAAGTAGGTAGGTAGCGGGATAGAGAAAGGGGTGAGAAATACAGTAGGTAGGTAGGTAGGTAGGTAGGTAGGTAGGTAGGTAGGTAGGTAGGTAGGTAGGTAGGTAGAGGGATAGAGAGAGAGAGGGAGAAATACAGTAGGTAGGTAGGTAGGTAGGTAGGTAGGTAGGTAGGTAGGTAGGTAGGTAGGTAGGTAGATGAATAGAGAGAGAGAGAGGGAGAAACAGAGTAGGTAGGTAGGTAGAGGGATAGAGAGGGGTGGAGAAATACAATAGGTAGATAGGTACTTAGAGGGACAGAGAGAGTGAGAAATAGAGTAGGTAGGTAGGTAGAGGGATAGAAAGAGGGAGAAATACAGTAGGTTGGTAGGTAGGTAGGTAGAGGGATAGAGAGGGAGGGAGAAACACAGAAGGTAGGTATGTAGGTAGGCAGGCAGGCAGGTAGGTAGGTAGGTAGGTAGGTAGGTAGAGGGATAGAAAGAGGGAGAAATACAGTAGGTTGGTAGGTTGGTAAGCAGGTAGGTAGGTAGAGGGATATTGAGAGAGAGGGAGAAATACAGTAGGTTAGTAGGTAGAGGGATAGAGGGAGGGGGATGAAATTCAGTAGGTAGGTAGAGGGATAGAGAGAGGGAGAAATACAGAAGGTATGTATGTATGTATGTATGTAGGTAGGTAGGTAGAGGGATAGAAAGAGGTAGAAATACAGTAGGGAGGGAGGTAGGTGGATAGAGAGAGAGAGGGAGGTAGAAATACACTAAGTAGGTAGGTAGAGGGACAGAGAAAGGGGTGAGAAATACAGTAGGTAGGTAGGTAGATAGGTAGGTAGGTAGGTAGGTAGGTAGGTAGGTAGGTAGGTAGGTAGAGGGATATTGAGAGAGAGGGAGAAATACAGTAGGTAAATAGGTAGAGGGATAGAGGGAGGGGGATGAAATACAGTAGGTATGTAGGCAGGTAAGTAGGTAGGTAGGTAGGTAGGTAGGTAGGTAGAGGGATAGAGAGAGGGAGAAATACAGAAGGTACATAGGTAGGTAGGTAGGTAGGTAGGTAGGTAGGTAGGTAGGTAGGTAGAGGGATAGAAAGAGGGAGAAATAGAGTAGGTAGGTAGGTAGGTAGGTAGGTAGGTAGGTAGGTAGGTAGGTAGGTAGGTAGGTAGGTAGGTAGGTAGGTCGGTCGGTCGGTCGGTCGGTCAGTCGGTCGGTAAATATGTAAATTGAGGGATAGAGAGAGAGTGAGAAATACAGTAGGTAGGTAGGTATGTAGAGGTATAGAGAGAGAGGGAGAAATACAGTAGGTAGGTAGGCAGAGTGATAGAGAGAGGGGGATGAAATACAGTAGGTAGGTAGAGGGATAGAGAGAGGGAGAAATACAGTAGGTAGGTAGGTAGGTAGGTAGGTGGATAGAGAGAGAGGGAGGGAGAAATACACAAAGTAGGTAGGTAGCGGGATAGAGAAAGGGGTGAGAAATACAGTAGGTAGGTAGGTAGGTAGGTAGGTAGGTAGGTAGAGGGATAGAGAGAGAGAGGGAGAAATACAGTAGGTAGGTAGGTAGGTAGGTAGGTAGGTAGGTAGGTAGGTAGGTAGGTAGGTAGATGAATAGAGAGAGAGAGAGGGAGAAACAGAGTAGGTAGGTAGGTAGAGGGATAGAGAGGGGTGGAGAAATACAATAGGTAGATAGGTACTTAGAGGGACAGAGAGAGTGAGAAATAGAGTAGGTAGGTAGGTAGAGGGATAGAAAGAGGGAGAAATACAGTAGGTTGGTAGGTAGGTAGGTAGAGGGATAGAGAGGGAGGGAGAAACACAGAAGGTAGGTATGTAGGTAGGCAGGCAGGCAGGTAGGTAGGTAGGTAGGTAGGTAGGTAAGTAGGTAGGTAGGTAGGTAGAGGGATAGAGAGAGAGGGAGAAATACAGTAGGTAGGTAGGTAGGTGGATAGAGACAGAGGGGGAGGTAGAAATACACTAAGTAGGTAGGTAGAGGGATAGAGAAAGGGGTGAGAAATACAGTAGGTAGGTAGGTAGGTAGGTAGGTAGGTAGGTAGGTAGGTAGGTAGGTAGGTAGAGGGATAGAGAGAGAGAAAGGGAGAAATGCAATAGGTAGGTAGGTAGGTAGGTAGGTAGATGAATAGAGAGAGAGAGAGAGGGAGAAACAGAGTAGGTAGGTAGGTAGAGGGATTGAGAGGGCTGGAGAAATACAATAGGTAGATAGGTACTTAGAGGGATAGAGAGAGTGAGAAATAGAGTAGGTAGGTAGGTAGAGGGATAGAAAGAGGGAGAAATACAGTAGGTTGGTAGGTTGGTAAGCAGGTAGGTAGGTAGAGGGATATTGAGAGAGAGGGAGAAATACATTAGGTTAGTAGGTAGAGGGATAGAGGGAGGGGGATGAAATTCAGTAGGTAGGTAGAGGGATAGAGAGAGGGAGAAATACAGAAGGTATGTATGTATGTATGTAGGTAGGTAGGTAGGTAGAGGGATAGAAAGAGGTAGAAATACAGTAGGGAGGGAGGTAGGTGGATAGAGAGAGAGGGAGGGAGAAATACACAAAGTAGGTAGGTAGCGGGATAGAGAAAGGGGTGAGAAATACAGTAGGTAGGTAGGTAGGTAGGTAGGTAGGTAGGTAGGTAGGTAGGTAGGTAGGTAGAGGGATAGAGAGAGAGAGGGAGAAATACAGTAGGTAGGTAGGTAGGTAGGTAGGTAGGTAGGTAGGTAGGTAGGTAGGTAGGTAGGTAGATGAATAGAGAGAGAGAGAGGGAGAAACAGAGTAGGTAGGTAGGTAGAGGGATAGAGAGGGGTGGAGAAATACAATAGGTAGATAGGTACTTAGAGGGACAGAGAGAGTGAGAAATAGAGTAGGTAGGTAGGTAGAGGGATAGAAAGAGGGAGAAATACAGTAGGTTGGTAGGTAGGTAGGTAGAGGGATAGAGAGGGAGGGAGAAACACAGAAGGTAGGTATGTAGGTAGGCAGGCAGGCAGGTAGGTAGGTAGGTAGGTAGGTAGGTAAGTAGGTAGGTAGGTAGGTAGAGGGATAGAGAGAGAGGGAGAAATACAGTAGGTAGGTAGGTAGGTGGATAGAGACAGAGGGGGAGGTAGAAATACACTAAGTAGGTAGGTAGAGGGATAGAGAAAGGGGTGAGAAATACAGTAGGTAGGTAGGTAGGTAGGTAGGTAGGTAGGTAGGTAGGTAGAGGGATAGAGAGAGAGAAAGGGAGAAATGCAATAGGTAGGTAGGTAGGTAGGTAGGTAGATGAATAGAGAGAGAGAGAGAGGGAGAAACAGAGTAGGTAGGTAGGTAGAGGGATTGAGAGGGCTGGAGAAATACAATAGGTAGATAGGTACTTAGAGGGATAGAGAGAGTGAGAAATAGAGTAGGTAGGTAGGTAGAGGGATAGAAAGAGGGAGAAATACAGTAGGTTGGTAGGTTGGTAAGCAGGTAGGTAGGTAGAGGGATATTGAGAGAGAGGGAGAAATACATTAGGTTAGTAGGTAGAGGGATAGAGGGAGGGGGATGAAATTCAGTAGGTAGGTAGAGGGATAGAGAGAGGGAGAAATACAGAAGGTATGTATGTATGTATGTAGGTAGGTAGGTAGGTAGAGGGATAGAAAGAGGTAGAAATACAGTAGGGAGGGAGGTAGGTGGATAGAGAGAGAGAGGGAGGTAGAAATACACTAAGTAGGTAGGTAGAGGGATAGAGAAAGGGGTGAGAAATACAGTAGGTAGGTAGGTAGGTAGGTAGGTAGGTAGGTAGGTAGGTAGGTAGGTAGAGGGATATTGAGAGAGAGGGAGAAATACAGTAGGTAAATAGGTAGAGGGATAGAGGGAGGGGGATGAAATACAGTAGGTATGTAGGCAGGTAAGTAGGTAGGTAGGTAGGTAGGTAGGTAGGTAGGTAGAGGGATAGAGAGAGAGAAAGGGAGAAATGCAATAGGTAGGTAGGTAGGTAGGTAGGTAGAGGGATAGTGAGAGAGAGGGAGAAATACAGTAGGTAGGTAGGTAGGTAGGTAGGTAGGTAGGTAGATGAATAGAGAGAGAGAGAGGGAGAAACAGAGTAGGTAGGTAGGTAGAGGGATAGAGAGGGGTGGAGAAATACAATAGGTAGATAGGTACTTAGAGGATCAGAGAGAGTGAGAAATAGAGTAGGTAGGTAGGTAGAGGGATAGTAAGAGGGAGAAATACAGTAGGTTGGTAGGTTGGTAAGCAGGTAGGTAGGTAGAGGGATATTGAGAGAGAGGGAGAAATACAGTAGGTTAGTAGGTAGAGGGATAGAGAGAGGGGGATGAAATTCAGTAGGTAGGTAGAGGGATAGAGAGAGGGAGAAATACAGAAGGTATGTATGTATGTATGTAAGTAGGTAGGTACGTATGTATGTATGTAGGTAGGTAGGTAGGTAGGTAGGTAGGTAGAGGGATAGAAAGAGGTAGAAATACAGTAGGGAGGTAGGTAGGTGGATAGAGAGAGAGGGAGAAATACAGTAGGTAGGTAGGTAGGTAGGTAGGTAGGTAGGTACGTAGGTAGGTAGGTAGGTAGGTAGGTAGGTAGGTAGGTAGGTAAAAGAGAGAGAGGGAGAAAGTAGAGTAGGTAGGTAGGTAGAGGGATAGGGAAAGGGGGGAGAAATACAGTAGGTATGTATGTATGTATGTATGTATGTAGGTAGGTAGGTAGGTAGGTAGGTAGGTAGGTAGGTAGAGGGATAGAAAGAGGTAGAAATACAGTAGGGAGGTAGGTAGGTGGATAGAGAGAGAGAGGGAGGTAGAAATACACTAAGTAGGTAGGTAGAGGGATAGAGAAAGGGGTGAGAAATACAGTAGGTAGGTAGGTAGGTAGGTAGGTAGGTAGGTAGGTAGGTAGGTAGGTAGGTAGGTAGAGGGATAGAGAGGGAGGGAGGGAGAAATACAATAGGGAGGGAGGGAGGTAGATGAATAGAGAGAGAGAGAGAGGGAGAAACAGAGTAGGTAGGTAGGTAGAGGGATTGAGAGGGCTGGAGAAATACAATAGGTAGATAGGTACTTAGAGGATCAGAGAGCGTGAGAAATAGAGTAGGTAGGTAGGTAGAGGGATAGTAAGAGGGAGAAATACAGTAGGTTGGTAGGTTGGTAAGCAGGTAGGTAGGTAGAGGGATATTGAGAGAGAGGGAGAAATACAGTAGGTTAGTAGGTAGAGGGATAGAGAGAGGGGGATGAAATTCAGTAGGTAGGTAGAGGGATAGAGAGAGGGAGAAATACAGAAGGTATGTATGTATGTATGTAAGTAGGTAGGTACGTATGTATGTATGTAGGTAGGTAGGTAGGTAGGTAGGTAGGTAGAGGGATAGAAAGAGGTAGAAATACAGTAGGGAGGTAGGTAGGTGGATAGAGAGAGAGGGAGAAATACAGTAGGTAGGTAGGTAGGTAGGTAGGTAGGTAGGTACGTAGGTAGGTAGGTAGGTAGGTAGGTAGGTAGGTAGGTAGGTAGGTAAAAGAGAGAGAGAGGGAGAAAGTAGAGTAGGTAGGTAGGTAGAGGGATAGGGAAAGGGGGGAGAAATACAGTAGGTATGTATGTATGTATGTAGGTATGTAGGTAGGTAGGTAGGTAGGTAGGTAGGTAGGTAGGTAGGTAGGTAGGTAGAGGGATAGAAAGAGGTAGAAATACAGTAGGGAGGTAGGTAGGTGGATAGAGAGAGAGAGGGAGGTAGAAATACACTAAGTAGGTAGGTAGAGGGATAGAGAAAGGGGTGAGAAATACAGTAGGTAGGTAGGTAGGTAGGTAGGTAGGTAGGTAGGTAGGTAGGTAGGTAGAGGGATAGAGAGGGAGGGAGGGAGAAATACAATAGGGAGGGAGGGAGGTAGATGAATAGAGAGAGAGAGAGAGGGAGAAACAGAGTAGGTAGGTAGGTAGAGGGATTGAGAGGGCTGGAGAAATACAATAGGTAGATAGGTACTTAGAGGGATAGAGAGAGTGAGAAATAGAGTAGGTAGGTAGGTAGAGGGATAGAAAGAGGGAGAAATACAGTAGGTTGGTAGGTTGGTAAGCAGGTAGGTAGGTAGAGGGATATTGAGAGAGAGGGAGAAATACAGTAGGTTAGTAGGTAGAGGGATAGAAGGAGGGGGATGAAATTCAGTAGGTAGGTAGAGGGATAGAGAGAGGGAGAAATACAGAAGGTATGTATGTATGTAGGTAGGTAGGTAGGTAGGTAGGTAGGTAGGTAGGTAGAGGGATAGAAAGAGGTAGAAATACAGTAGGGAGGGAGGGAGGTGGATAGAGAGAGAGAGGGAGGTAGAAATACACTAAGTAGGTAGGTAGAGGGATAGAGAAAGGGGTGAGAAATACAGTAGGTAGGTAGGTAGGTAGGTAGGTAGGTAGGTAGGTAGGTAGGTAGGTAGGTAGGTAGGTAGAGGGATATTGAGAGAGAGGGAGAAATACAGTAGGTAAATAGGTAGAGGGATAGAGGGAGGGGTGAGAAATACAGTAGGTAGGTAGGTAGGTAGGTAGGTAGGTAGGTAGGTAGGTAGGTAGGTAGAGGGATAGAGAGAGAGAAAGGGAGAAATGCAATAGGTAGGTAGGTAGGTAGGTAGATGAATAGAGAGAGAGAGAGGGAGAAACAGAGTAGGTAGGTAGGTAGAGGGATTGAGAGGGCTGGAGAAATACAATAGGTAGATAGGTACTTAGAGGGATAGAGAGAGTGAGAAATAGAGTAGGTAGGTAGGTAGAGGGATAGAAAGAGGGAGAAATACAGTAGGTTGGTAGGTTGGTAAGCAGGTAGGTAGGTAGAGGGATATTGAGAGAGAGGGAGAAATACAGTAGGTTAGTAGGTAGAGGGATAGAGGGAGGGGGATGAAATTCAGTAGGTAGGTAGAGGGATAGAGAGAGGGAGAAATACAGAAGGTATGTATGTATGTATGTAGGTAGGTAGGTAGAGGGATAGAAAGAGGTAGAAATACAGTATGGAGGGAGGTAGGTGGATAGAGAGAGAGAGGGAGGTAGAAATACACTAAGTAGGTAGGTAGAGGGATAGAGAAAGGGGTGAGAAATACAGTAGGTAGGTAGGTAGGTAGGTAGGTAGGTAGGTAGGTAGGTAGGTAGGTAGGTAGAGGGATATTGAGAGAGAGGGAGAAATAAAGTAGGTAAATAGGTAGAGGGATAGAGGGAGGGGGATGAAATACAGTAGGTATGTAGGCAGGTAAGTAGGTAGGTAGGTAGGTAGGTAGGTAGAGGGATAGAGAGAGAGAAAGGGAGAAATGCAATAGGTAGGTAGGTAGGTAGGTAGGTAGAGGGATAGTGAGAGAGAGGGAGAAATACAGTAGGTAGGTAGGTAGGTAGGTAGGTAGGTAGGTAGGTAGGTAGGTAGGTAGGTAGGTAGGTAGATGAATAGAGAGAGAGAGGGAGAAACAGAGTAGGTAGGTAGGTAGAGGGATAGAGAGGGGTGGAGAAATACAATAGGTAGATAGGTACTTAGAGGGACAGAGAGAGTGAGAAATAGAGTAGGTAGGTAGGTAGAGGGATAGAAAGAGGGAGAAATACAGTAGGTTGGTAGGTAGGTAGGTAGAGGGATAGAGAGGGAGGGAGAAACACAGAAGGTAGGTATGTAGGTAGGCAGGCAGGCAGGTAGGTAGGTAGGTAGGTAGGTAGGTAGGTAAGTAGGTAGGTAGGTAGGTAGAGGGATAGAGAGAGAGGGAGAAATACAGTAGGTAGGTAGGTAGGTAGGTAGGTAGGTAAAAGAGAGAGAGAGGGAGAAAGTAGAGTAGGTAGGTAGGTAGGTAGGTAGGTAGGTAGGTAGGTAGGTAGGTAAAAGAGAGAGAGAGGGAGAAGTAGAGTAGGTAGGTAGGTAGAGGGATAGGGAAAGGGGGGAGAAATACAGTAGGTAGGTAGGTAGGTAGGTAGGTAGGTAGGTAGGTAGGTAGGTAGGTAGGTAGGTGGATAGAGAGGGAGGGAGGGAGAAATACAATAGGGAGGGAGGGAGGTAGATGAATAGAGAGAGAGAGAGAGGGAGAAACAGAGTAGGTAGGTAGGTAGAGGGGTTGAGAGGGCTGGAGAAATACAATAGGTAGATAGGTACTTAGAGGGACAGAGAGAGTGAGAAATAGAGTAGGTAGGTAGGTAGAGGGATAGTAAGAGGGAGAAATACAGTAGGTTGGTAGGTTGGTAAGCAGGTAGGTAGGTAGAGGGATATTGAGAGAGAGGGAGAAATACAGTAGGTTAGTAGGTAGAGGGATAGAGAGAGGGGGATGAAATTCAGTAGGTAGGTAGAGGGATAGAGAGAGGGAGAAATACAGAAGGTATGTATGTATGTATGTATGTAGGTAGGTAGGTAGGTAGGTAGGTAGGTAGGTAGAGGGATAGAAAGAGGTAGAAATACAGTAGGGAGGTAGGTAGGTGGATAGAGAGAGAGAGGGAGGTAGAAATACACTAAGTAGGTAGGTAGAGGGATAGAGAAAGGGGTGAGAAATACAGTAGGTAGGTAGGTAGGTAGGTAGGTAGGTAGGTAGGTAGGGGGATAGAGAGAGAGAAAGGGAGAAATGCAATAGGTAGGTAGGTAGGTAGGTAGGTAGATGAATAGAGAGAGAGAGAGGGAGAAACAGAGTAGGTAGGTAGGTAGAGGGATTGAGAGGGCTGGAGAAATACAATAGGTAGATAGGTACTTAGAGGGATAGAGAGAGTGAGAAATAGAGTAGGTAGGTAGGTAGAGGGATAGAAAGAGGAGAAATACAGTAGGTTGGTAGGTTGGTAAGCAGGTAGGTAGGTAGAGGGATATTGAGAGAGAGGGAGGAAATACAGTAGGTTAGTAGGTAGAGGGATAGAGGGAGGGGGATGAAATTCAGTAGGTAGGTAGAGGGATAGAGAGAGGGAGAAATACAGAAGGTATGTATGTATGTATGTAGGTAGGTAGGTAGGTAGAGGGATAGAAAGAGGTAGAAATACAGTATGGAGGGAGGTAGGTGGATAGAGAGAGAGAGGGAGGTAGAAATACACTAAGTAGGTAGGTAGAGGGATAGAGAAAGGGGTGAGAAATACAGTAGGTAGGTAGGTAGGTAGGTAGGTAGGTAGGTAGGTAGGTAGGTAGGTAGGTAGGTAGAGGGATATTGAGAGAGAGGGAGAAATAAAGTAGGTAAATAGGTAGAGGGATAGAGGGAGGGGGATGAAATACAGTAGGTATGTAGGCAGGTAAGTAGGTAGGTAGGTAGGTAGGTAGGTAGGTAGAGGGATAGAGAGAGAGAAAGGGAGAAATGCAATAGGTAGGTAGGTAGGTAGGTAGGTAGGTAGAGGGATAGTGAGAGAGAGGGAGAAATACAGTAGGTAGGTAGGTAGGTAGGTAGGTAGGTAGGTAGGTAGGTAGGTAGGTAGGTAGGTAGGTAGGTAGATGAATAGAGAGAGAGAGGGAGAAACAGAGTAGGTAGGTAGGTAGAGGGATAGAGAGGGGTGGAGAAATACAATAGGTAGATAGGTACTTAGAGGGACAGAGAGAGTGAGAAATAGAGTAGGTAGGTAGGTAGAGGGATAGAAAGAGGGAGAAATACAGTAGGTTGGTAGGTAGGTAGGTAGAGGGATAGAGAGGGAGGGAGAAACACAGAAGGTAGGTATGTAGGTAGGCAGGCAGGCAGGTAGGTAGGTAGGTAGGTAGGTAGGTAAGTAGGTAGGTAGGTAGGTAGAGGGATAGAGAGAGAGGGAGAAATACAGTAGGTAGGTAGGTAGGTAGGTAGGTAAAAGAGAGAGAGAGGGAGAAAGTAGAGTAGGTAGGTAGGTAGGTAGGTAGGTAGGTAGGTAGGTAGGTAGGTAAAAGAGAGAGAGAGGGAGAAGTAGAGTAGGTAGGTAGGTAGAGGGATAGGGAAAGGGGGGAGAAATACAGTAGGTAGGTAGGTAGGTAGGTAGGTAGGTAGGTAGGTAGGTAGGTGGATAGAGAGGGAGGGAGGGAGAAATACAATAGGGAGGGAGGGAGGTAGATGAATAGAGAGAGAGAGAGAGGGAGAAACAGAGTAGGTAGGTAGGTAGAGGGGTTGAGAGGGCTGGAGAAATACAATAGGTAGATAGGTACTTAGAGGGACAGAGAGAGTGAGAAATAGAGTAGGTAGGTAGGTAGAGGGATAGTAAGAGGGAGAAATACAGTAGGTTGGTAGGTTGGTAAGCAGGTAGGTAGGTAGAGGGATATTGAGAGAGAGGGAGAAATACAGTAGGTTAGTAGGTAGAGGGATAGAGAGAGGGGGATGAAATTCAGTAGGTAGGTAGAGGGATAGAGAGAGGGAGAAATACAGAAGGTATGTATGTATGTATGTATGTATGTAGGTAGGTAGGTAGGTAGGTAGGTAGGTAGGTAGGTAGAGGGATAGAAAGAGGTAGAAATACAGTAGGGAGGTAGGTAGGTGGATAGAGAGAGAGAGGGAGGTAGAAATACACTAAGTAGGTAGGTAGAGGGATAGAGAAAGGGGTGAGAAATACAGTAGGTAGGTAGGTAGGTAGGTAGGTAGGTAGGTAGGTAGGTAGGTAGGTAGGTAGGTAGGTAGGTAGGTAGGGGGATAGAGAGAGAGAAAGGGAGAAATGCAATAGGTAGGTAGGTAGGTAGGTAGGTAGATGAATAGAGAGAGAGAGAGGGAGAAACAGAGTAGGTAGGTAGGTAGAGGGATTGAGAGGGCTGGAGAAATACAATAGGTAGATAGGTATTTAGAGGAACAGAGAGAGTGAGAAATAGAGTAGGTAGGTAGGTAGAGGGATAGAAAGAGGGAGAAATACAGTAGGTTGGTAGGTTGGTAAGCAGGTAGGCAGGTAGAGGGATAGAGAGAGGGGGGAGAAATACTGTAGGTAAGTAGGTATTTAGGTAGGTAGGTAGAGGGATAGCGAGGGGGGAGCAATACAATAGTTAGGTAGGTAGGTAGTTAGAGGGATATAGAGAGGGAGAAATAAAGTAAGTAGGTAGGTAGTTAGGTAGGTAGGTAGGTAGGTAGGTAGAGGGATAGAGAGGGAGGGAGAAATACAGAAGGTAGGTATGTAGGGGGGAGAGAGAGAGAGAGAGGGAGAAATACAGTAGGTAAGTAGTTGTGTAGGTAGGTAGGTAGAGGGATAGAGAGAGAAAGGGAGAAATGCAATAGGTAGGTAGGTAGGTAGAGGGATAGTGATAGAGAGGGAGAAATAAAGTAAGTAGGTAGGTAGTTAGCTTGGTCGGTAGGTAGGTAGAGGGATAGAGAGGGAGGGAGAAGCACAGAAGGTAGGTATGTAGGTAGGCAGGCAGGTAGGTAGGTAGGTAGGTAGGTAGGTAGGTAGGTAGGTAAGTAGGTAGGTAGGTAGGTAGAGGGATAGAGAGAGGGGGAGAAATACAGTAGGTAGGTAGGTAGGTAGGTAGGTAAAAGAGAGAGAGAGGGAGAAAGTAGAGTAGGTAGGTAGGTAGAGGGATAGGGAAAGGGGGGAGAAATACAGTAGGTAGGTAGATAGGTAGGTAGGTAGGTAGGTAGGTAGGTAGGTAAAAGAGAGAGAGAGGGAGAAGTAGAGTAGGTAGGTAGGTAGAGGGATAGGGAAAGGGGGGAGAAATACAGTAGGTAGGTAGGTAGGTAGGTAGGTAGGTAGGTAGGTAGGTAGGTAGGTAGGTAGGTGGATAGAGAGGGAGGGAGGGAGAAATACAATAGGGAGGGAGGGAGGTAGATGAATAGAGAGAGAGAGAGAGGGAGAAACAGAGTAGGTAGGTAGGTAGAGGGATTGAGAGGGCTGGAGAAATACAATAGGTAGATAGGTACTTAGAGGGATAGAGAGAGTGAGAAATAGAGTAGGTAGGTAGGTTGGTAAGCAGGTAGGTAGGTAGAGGGATATTGAGAGAGAGGGAGAAATACAGTAGGTTAGTAGGTAGAGGGATAGAGGGAGGGGGATGAAATTCAGTAGGTAGGTAGAGGGATAGAGAGAGGGAGAAATACAGAAGGTATGTATGTATGTAGGTATGTAGGTAGGTAGGTAGAGGGATAGAAAGAGGTAGAAATACAGTAGGGAGGGAGGTAGGTGGATAGAGAGAGAGAGGGAGGTAGAAATACACTAAGTAGGTAGGTAGAGGGACAGAGAAAGGGGTGAGAAATACAGTAGGTAGGTAGGTAGGTAGGTAGGTAGGTAGGTAGGTAGAGGGATATTGAGAGAGAGGGAGAAATACAGTAGGTAAATAGGTAGAGGGATAGAGGGAGGGGGATGAAATACAGTAGGTATGTAGGCAGGTAAGTAGGTAGGTAGGTAGGTAGGTAGGTAGGTAGGTAGGTAGGTAGGTAGAGGGATAGAGAGAGGGAGAAATACAGAAGTTACATAGGTAGGTAGGTAGGTAGGTAGGTAGGTAGGTAGGTAGGTAGGTAGGTAGGTAGAGGGATAGAAAGAGGGAGAAATAGAGTAGGTAGGTAGGTAGGTAGGTAGGTAGGTAGGTAGGTAGGTAGGTAGGTCGGTCGGTGGGTCGGTCAGTCGGTCGGTAAATATGTAAATTGAGGGATAGAGAGAGAGTGAGAAATACAGTAGGTAGGTAGGTAGAGGTATAGAGAGAGAGGGAGAAATACAGTAGGTAGGTAGGCAGAGTGATAGAGAGAGGGGGATGAAATACAGTAGGTAGGTAGAGGGATAGAGAGAGGGAGAAATACAGTAGGTATGTAGGTAGAGGGATAGAGGGAGGGGGATGAAATACAGTAGGTATGTAGGCAGGTAATTAGATAGGTAGGTAGGTAGGTAGGTAGGTAGGTAGGTAGGTCGGTAAGTATGTAAATAGAGAGAGAGGGAGAAATACAATAGGTAGGTAGGTAGGTAGAGGTATAGAGATAGAGGGAGTAATACAGTAGGTAGGTAGGCAGAGTGATAGAGAGAGGGGGATGAAATACAGTAGGTAGGTAGAGGGATAGAGAGAGGGAGAAATACAGAAGGTATGTATGAATATATGTAGGTAGGTAGGTAGGTATGTAGAGGGATAGAAAGAGGGAGAAATGCAGTAGGTAGGTAGGTAGGTAGGTGGATAGAGAGAGAGGGAGGGAGAAATACACTAAGTAGGTAGGTAGCGGGGTAGAGAAAGGGGTGAGAAATACGGTAGGTAGGTAGGTAGGTAGGTAGGTAGGTAGGTAGGTAGGTAGGTAGGTAGGTAGGTAGAGGGATATTGAGAGAGAGGGAGAAATACAGTAGGTTAGTAGGTAGAGTGATAGAGGGAGGGGGATGAAATACAGTAGGTATATAGGCAGGTAGGTGGGTAGGTAGGTAGGTAGGTAGGTAGGTAGAGGGATAGAGAGAGGGAGAAATACAGAAGGTACGTAGGTAGGGAGGTAGGGAGGTAGAGGGATAGAGAGAGAGAGGGTGAAATAGAGTAGGTAGGTAGGTAGAGGGATAGAGAGGGGTGGAGAAATACTATAGGTAGATAGGTACTTAGAGGATCAGAGAGAGTGAGAAATAGAGTAGGTAGGTAGGTAGAGGGATAGAAAGAGGGAGAAATACAGTAGGTTGGTAGGTTGGTAAGCAGGTAGGCAGGTAGAGGGATAGAGAGTGGGGGGAGAAATACAGTAGGTAAGTAGGTATTTAGGTAGGTAGGTAGAGGGATAGCGAGGGGGGAGCAATACAATAGTTAGGTAGGTAGGTAGTTAGAGGGATAGAGAGAGGGAGAAATAAAGTAAGTAGGTAGGTAGTTAGGTAGGTAGGTAGGTAGGTAGGTAGAGGGATAGAGAGGGAGGGAGAAATACAGAAGGTAGGTATGTAGGGGGGGAGAGAGAGAGAGGGAGAAATACAGTAGGTAAGTAGTTGTGTAGGTAGGTAGGTAGAGGGATAGAGAGAGAAAGGGAGAAATGCAATAGGTAGGTAGGTAGGTAGAGGGATAGTGATAGAGAGGGAGAAATAAAGTAAGTAGGTAGGTAGTTAGCTTGGTCAGTAGGTAGGTAGAGGGATAGAGAGGGAGGGAGAAACACAGAAGGTAGGTATGTAGGTAGGCAGGCAGGTAGGTAGGTAGGTAGGTAGGTAGGTAGGTAAGTAGGTAGGTAGGTAGGTCGGTAGAGGGATAGGGAGAGAGGGAGAAATACAGTAGGTAGGTAGGTAGGTAGGTAGGTAGGTAGGTAGGTAAAAGAGAGAGAGAGGGAGAAAGTAGAGTAGGTAGGTAGGTAGAGGGATAGGGAAAGGGGGGAGAAATACAGTAGGTAGGTAGGTAGGTAGGTAGGTAGGTAGGTAGGTAGGTAGGTAGGTAGGTAAAAGAGAGAGAGAGGGAGAAGTAGAGTAGGTAAGTAGGTAGAGGGATAGGGAAAGGGGGGAGAAATACAGTAGGTAGGTAGGTAGGTAGGTAGGTAGGTAGGTAGGTAGGTAGGTAGGTAGGTAGGTAGGTAGGTAGGTGGATAGAGAGAGAGGGAGGGAGAAATACAATAGGGACGGAGGGAGGGAGGTAGATGAATAGAGAGAGAGGGGGGGAGAAACAGAGTAGGTAGGTATGTAGAGGGATTGAGAGGGCTGGAGAAATACAATAGGTAGATAGGTACTTAGAGGGATAGAGAGAGTGAGAAATAGAGTAGGTAGGTAGGTAGGTAGAGGGATAGAAAGAGGGAGAAATACAGTAGGTTGGTAGGTTGGTAAGCAGGTAGGTAGGTAGAGGGATATTGAGAGAGAGGGAGAAATACAGTAGGTTAGTAGGTAGAGGGATAGAGGGAGGAGGATGAAATTCAGTAGGTAGGTAGAGGGATAGAGAGAGGGAGAAATACAGAAGGTATGTATGTATGTATGTATGTATGTAGGTAGGTAGGTAGGTAGAGGGATAGAAAGAGGTAGAAATACAGTAGGGAGGGAGGTAGGTGGATAGAGAGAGAGAGGGAGGTAGAAATACACTAAGTAGGTAGGTAGAGGGATAGAGAAAGGGGTGAGAAATACAGTAGGTAGGTAGGTAGGTAGGTAGGTAGGTAGGTAGGTAGGTAGGTAGAGGGATATTGAGAGAGAGGGAGAAATACAGTAGGTAAATAGGTAGAGGGATAGAGGGAGGGGGATGAAATACAGTAGGTATGTAGGCAGGTAAATAGGTAGGTAGGTAGGTAGGTAGGTAGGTAGGTAGGTAGGTAGGTAGGTAGGTAGAGGGATAGAGAGAGGGAGAAATACAGAAGTTACATAGGTAGGTAGGTAGGTAGGTAGGTAGGTAGGTAGGTAGGTAGGTAGGTAGGTAGAGGGATAGAAAGAGGGAGAAATAGAGTAGGTAGGTAGGTAGGTAGGTAGGTAGGTAGGTAGGTAGGTAGGTAGGTAGGTAGGTAGGTAGGTAGGTAGGTCGGTCGGTCGGTCGGTCGGTCGGTCGGTCGGTCGGTCGGTCGGTCAGTCGGTCGGTAAATATGTAAATTGAGGGATAGAGAGAGAGTGAGAAATAGAGTAGGTAGGTAGGTAGGTAGGTAGAGGTATAGAGAGAGAGGGAGAAATACAGTAGGTAGGTAGGCAGAGTGATAGAGAGAGGGGGATGAAATACAGTAGGTAGGTAGAGGGATAGAGAGAGGGAGAAATACAGTAGGTAGGTAGGTAGGTAGGTAGGTGGATAGAGAGAGAGGGAGGGAGAAATACACAAAGTAGGTAGGTAGCGGGATAGAGAAAGGGGTGAGAAATACAATAGGTAGGTAGGTAGGTAGGTAGGTAGGTAGGTAGGTAGGTAGGTAGAGGGATATTGAGAGAGAGGGAGAAATACAGTAGGTTAGTAGGTAGAGGGATAGAGGGAGGGGGATGAAATTCAGTAGGTAGGTAGAGGGATAGAGAGAGGGAGAAATACAGAAGGTATGTATGTATGTAGGTAGGTAGGTAGGTAGGTAGGTAGAGGGATATTGAGAGAGAGGGAGAAATACAGTAGGTAAATAGGTAGAGGGATAGAGGGAGGGGGATGAAATACAGTAGGTATGTAGGCAGGTAAGTAGGTAGGTAGGTAGGTAGGTAGGTAGGTAGGTAGGTAGAGGGATAGAGAGAGGGAGAAATACAGAAGTTACATAGGTAGGTAGGTAGGTAGGTAGGTAGAGGGATAGAAAGAGGGAGAAATAGAGTAGGTAGGTAGGTAGGTAGGTAGGTAGGTAGGTAGGTAGGTAGGTAGGTAGGTAGGTAGGTAGGTAGGTAGGTAGGTCGGTCGGTAGGTCAGTCGGTCGGTAAATATGTAAATTGAGGGATAGAGAGAGAGTGAGAAATAGAGTAGGTAGGTAGGTAGGTAGGTAGAGGTATAGAGAGAGAGGGAGAAATACAGTAGGTAGGTAGGCAGAGTGATAGAGAGAGGGGAATGAAATACAGTAGGTAGGTAGAGGGATAGAGAGAGGGAGAAATACAGTAGGTAGGTAGGTAGGTAGGTGGATAGAGAGAGAGGGAGGGAGAAATACACAAAGTAGGTAGGTAGCGGGATAGAGAAAGGGGTGAGAAATACAGTAGGTAGGTAGGTAGGTAGGTAGGTAGGTAGGTAGGTAGGTAGGTAGGTAGGTAGAGGGATATTGAGAGAGAGGGAGAAATACAGTAGGTTAGTAGGTAGAGGGATAGAGGGAGGGGGATGAAATTCAGTAGGTAGGTAGAGGGATAGAGAGAGGGAGAAATACAGAAGGTATGTATGTATGTATGTAGGTAGGTAGGTAGGTAGGTAGAGGGATAGAAAGAGGTAGAAATACAGTAGGGAGGTAGGGAGGTGGATAGAGAGAGATAGAAATACACTAAGTAGGTAGGTAGAGGGATAGAGAAAGGGGTGAGAAATACAGTAGGTAGGTAGGTAGGTAGGTAGGTAGGTAGGTAGGTAGAGGGATATTGAGAGAGAGGGAGAAATACAGTAGGTATGTAGGTAGAGGGATAGAGGGAGGGGGATGAAATACAGTAGGTATGTAGGCAGGTAATTAGATAGGTAGGTAGGTAGGTAGGTAGGTAGGTAGGTAGGTAGGTAGGTAGGTAGGTAGGTAGGTAGGTAGGTAGATAGATAGGTAGGTAAGTAGGTCGGTCGGTCGGTCGGTCGGTAAGTATGTAAATTGAGGGATAGAGAGAGAGGGAGAAATACAATAGGTAGGTAGGTAGGTAGAGGTATAGAGATAGAGGGAGTAATACAGTAGGTAGGTAGGCAGAGTGATAGAGAGAGGGGGATGAAATACAGTAGGTAGGTAGAGGGATAGAGAGAGGGAGAAATACAGAAGGTATGTATGTATGTATGTATATATGTAGGTAGGTAGGTAGGTAGGTATGTAGAGGGATAGAAAGAGGGAGAAATGCAGTAGGTAGGTAGGTAGGTAGGTGGATAAAGAGAGAGGGAGGGAGAAATACACTAAGTAGGTAGGTAGCGGGGTAGAGAAAGGGGTGAGAAATACGGTAGGTAGGTAGGTAGGTAGGTAGGTAGGTAGGTAGGTAGGTAGGTAGAGGGATATTGAGAGAGAGGGAGAAATACAGTAGGTTAGTAGGTAGAGTGATAGAGGGAGGGGGATGAAATACAGTAGGTATATAGGCAGGTAGGTGGGTAGGTAGGTAGGTAGGTAGGTAGGTAGAGGGATAGAGAGAGGGAGAAATACAGAAGGTACGTAGGTAGGGAGGTAGGGAGGTAGAGGGATAGAGAGAGAGAGGGTGAAATAGAGTAGGTAGGTAGGTAGAGGGATAGAGAGGGGTGGAGAAATACAATAGGTAGATAGGTACTTAGAGGATCAGAGAGAGTGAGAAATAGAGTAGGTAGGTAGGTAGAGGGATAGAAAGAGGGAGAAATACAGTAGGTTGGTAGGTTGGTAAGCAGGTAGGCAGGTAGAGGGATAGAGAGAGGGGGGAGAAATACAGTAGGTAAGTAGGTATTTAGGTAGGTAGGTAGAGGGATAGCGAGGGGGGAGCAATACAATAGTTAGGTAGGTAGGTAGTTAGAGGGATAGAGAGAGGGAGAAATAAAGTAAGTAGGTAGGTAGTTAGGTAGGTAGGTAGGTAGGTAGGTAGAGGGATAGAGAGGGAGGGAGAAATACAGAAGGTAGGTATGTAGGGGGGGGGAGAGAGAGAGAGAGGGAGAAATACAGTAGGTAAGTAGTTGTGTAGGTAGGTAGGTAGAGGGATAGAGAGAGAAAGGGAGAAATGCAATAGGTAGGTAGGTAGGTAGAGGGATAGTGATAGAGAGGGAGAAATAAAGTAAGTAGGTAGGTAGTTAGCTTGGTCGGTAGGTAGGTAGAGGGATAGAGAGGGAGGGAGAAACACAGAAGGTAGGTATGTAGGTAGGCAGGCAGGTAGGTAGGTAGGTAGGTAGGTAGGTAAGTAGGTAGGTAGGTAGGTAGAGGGATAGAGAGAGAGGGAGAAATACAATAGGTAGGTAGGTAGGTAGAGGTATAGAGATAGAGGGAGTAATACAGTAGGTAGGTAGGCAGAGTGATAGAGAAAGGGGGATGAAGTACAGTAGGTAGGTAGAGGGATAGAGAGAGGGAGAAATACAGAAGGTATGTATGTATGTATGTATATATGTAGGTAGGTAGGTAGGTAGGTATGTAGAGGGATAGAAAGAGGGAGAAATGCAGTAGGTAGGTAGGTAGGTAGGTGGATAGAGAGAGAGGGAGGGAGAAATACACTAAGTAGGTAGGTAGCGGGGTAGAGAAAGGGGTGAGAAATACGGTAGGTAGGTAGGTAGGTAGGTAGGTAGGTAGGTAGGTAGGTAGGTAGGTAGGTAGGTAGAGGGATATTGAGAGAGAGGGAGAAATACAGTAGGTTAGTAGGTAGAGTGATAGAGGGAGGGGGATGAAATACAGTAGGTATATAGGCAGGTAATTAGATAGGTAGGTAGGTAGGTAGGTAGGTAGGTAGGTAGGTAGGTAGGTAGGTAGGTAGGTAGGTAGGTCGGTCGGTCGGTCGGTCGGTCGGTAAGTATGTAAATTGAGGGATAGAGAGAGAGGGAGAAATACAATAGGTAGGTAGGTAGGTAGAGGTATAGAGATAGAGGGAGTAATACAGTAGGTAGGTAGGCAGAGTGATAGAGAGAGGGGGATGAAATACAGTAGGTAGGTAGAGGGATAGGGAGAGGGAGAAATACAGAAGGTATGTATGTATGTATGTATATATGTAGGTAGGTAGGTAGGTAGGTATGTAGAGGGATAGAAAGAGGGAGAAATGCAGTAGGTAGGTAGGTAGGTAGGTGGATAGAGAGAGAGGGAGGGAGAAATACACTAAGTAGATAGGTAGCGGGGTAGAGAAAGGGGTGAGAAATACGGTAGGTAGGTAGGTAGGTAGGTAGGTAGGTAGGTAGGTAGGTAGGTAGGTAGGTAGGTAGGTAGAGGGATATTGAGAGAGAGGGAGAAATACAGTAGGTTAGTAGGTAGAGTGATAGAGGGAGGGGGATGAAATACAGTAGGTATATAGGCAGGTAGGTGGGTAGGTAGGTAGGTAGGTAGGTAGGTAGGTAGAGGGATAGAGAGAGGGAGAAATACAGAAGGTACGTAGGTAGGGAGGTAGGGAGGTAGAGGGATAGAGAGAGAGAGGGTGAAATAGAGTAGGTAGGTAGGTAGAGGGATAGAGAGGGGTGGAGAAATACAATAGGTAGATAGGTACTTAGAGGATCAGAGAGAGTGAGAAATAGAGTAGGTAGGTAGGTAGAGGGATAGAAAGAGGGAGAAATACAGTAGGTTGGTAGGTTGGTAAGCAGGTAGGCAGGTAGAGGGATAGAGAGAGGGGGGAGAAATACAGTAGGTAAGTAGGTATTTAGGTAGGTAGGTAGAGGGATAGCGAGGGGGGAGCAATACAATAGTTAGGTAGGTAGGTAGTTAGAGGGATAGAGAGAGGGAGAAATAAAGTAAGTAGGTAGGTAGTTAGGTAGGTAGGTAGGTAGGTAGAGGGATAGAGAGGGAGGGAGAAATACAGAAGGTAGGTATGTAGGGGGGAGAGAGAGAGAGAGAGGGAGAAATACAGTAGGTAAGTAGTTGTGTAGGTAGGTAGGTAGAGGGATAGAGAGAGAAAGGGAGAAATGCAATAGGTAGGTAGGTAGGTAGAGGGATAGTGATAGAGAGGGAGAAATAAAGTAAGTAGGTAGGTAGTTAGCTTGGTCGGTAGGTAGGTAGAGGGATAGAGAGGGAGGGAGAAACACAGAAGGTAAAAGAGAGAGAGAGGGAGAAAGTAGAGTAGGTAGGTAGGTAGAGGGATAGGGAAAGGGGGCAGAAATACAGTAGGTAGGTAGGTAGGTAGGTAGGTAGGTAGGTAGGTAGGTAGGTAGGTAGGTAGGTAGGTAGGTAGGTAGGTAGGTAAAAGAGAGAGAGAGGGAGAAGTAGAGTAGGTAAGTAGGTAGAGGGATAGGGAAAGGGGGGAGAAATACAGTAGGTAGGTAGGTAGGTAGGTAGGTAGGTAGGTAGGTAGGTAGGTAGGTAGGTGGATAGAGAGAGAGGGAGGGAGAAATACAATAGGGACGGAGGGAGGGAGGTAGATGAATAGAGAGAGAGAGGGGGAGAAACAGAGTAGGTAGGTAGGTAGAGGGATTGAGAGGGCTGGAGAAATACAATAGGTAGATAGGTACTTAGAGGGATAGAGAGAGTGAGAAATAGAGTAGGTAGGTAGGTAGAGGGATAGAAAGAGGGAGAAATACAGTAGGTTGGTAGGTTGGTAAGCAGGTAGGTAGGTAGAGGGATATTGAGAGAGAGGGAGAAACACAGTAGGTTAGTAGGTAGAGGGATAGAGGGAGGAGGATGAAATTCAGTAGGTAGGTAGAGGGATAGAGAGAGGGAGAAATACAGAAGGTATGTATGTATGTATGTAGGTAGGTAGGTAGGTAGGTAGAGGGATAGAAAGAGGTAGAAATACAGTAGGGAGGGAGGTAGGTGAATAGAGAGAGAGAGGGAGGTAGAAATACACTAAGTAGGTAGGTAGAGGGATAGAGAAAGGGGTGAGAAATACAGTAGGTAGGTAGGTAGGTAGGTAGGTAGGTAGGTAGGTAGGTAGGTAGGTAGGTAGGTAGGTAGGTAGGTAGGTAGGAAGGTAGGTAGGTAGGTAGAGGGATATTGAGAGAGAGGGAGAAATACAGTAGGTAAATAGGTAGAGGGATAGAGGGAGGGGGATGAAATACAGTAGGTATGTAGGCAGGTAAGTAGGTAGGTAGGTAGGTAGGTAGGTAGGTAGGTAGGTAGAGGGATAGAGAGAGGGAGAAATACAGAAGTTACATAGGTAGGTAGGTAGGTAGGTAGGTAGGTAGGTAGGTAGGTAGGTAGGTAGAGGGATAGAAAGAGGGAGAAATAGAGTAGGTAGGTAGGTAGGTAGGTAGGTAGGTAGGTAGGTAGGTAGGTAGGTAGGTAGGTAGGTAGGTAGGTAGGTAGGTCGGTCGGTCGGTCAGTCGGTCGGTAAATATGTAAATTGAGGGATAGAGAGAGAGTGAGAAATAGAGTAGGTAGGTAGGTAGGTAGGTAGAGGTATAGAGATAGAGGGAGTAATACAGTAGGTAGGTAGGCAGAGTGATAGAGAGAGGGAGAAATACAGAAGGTATGTATGTATGTATGTATATATGTAGGTAGGTAGGTAGGTAGGTATGTAGAGGGATAGAAAGAGGGAGAAATGCAGTAGGTAGGTAGGTAGGTAGGTGGATAGAGAGAGAGGGAGGGAGAAATACACTAAGTAGGTAGGTAGCGGGGTAGAGAAAGGGGTGAGAAATACGGTAGGTAGGTAGGTAGGTAGGTAGGTAGGTAGGTAGGTAGGTAGGTAGGTAGGTAGGTAGAGGGATATTGAGAGAGAGGGAGAAATACAGTAGGTTAGTAGGTAGAGTGATAGAGGGAGGGGGATGAAATACAGTAGGTATATAGGCAGGTAGGTGGGTAGGTAGGTAGGTAGGTAGGTAGGTAGGTAGAGGGATAGAGAGAGGGAGAAATACAGAAGGTACGTAGGTAGGGAGGTAGGGAGGTAGAGGGATAGAGAGAGAGAGGGTGAAATAGAGTAGGTAGGTAGGTAGAGGGATAGAGAGGGAGGGAGAAATACAGAAGGTAGGTATGTAGGGGGGAGAGAGAGAGAGAGAGGGAGAAATACAGTAGGTAAGTAGTTGTGTAGGTAGGTAGGTAGAGGGATAGAGAGAGAAAGGGAGAAATGCAATAGGTAGGTAGGTAGGTAGAGGGATAGTGATAGAGAGGGAGAAATAAAGTAAGTAGGTAGGTAGTTAGCTTGGTCGGTAGGTAGGTAGAGGGATAGAGAGGGAGGGAGAAACACAGAAGGTAAAAGAGAGAGAGAGGGAGAAAGTAGAGTAGGTAGGTAGTTAGAGGGATAGGGAAAGGGGGCAGAAATACAGTAGGTAGGTAGGTAGGTAGGTAGGTAGGTAGGTAGGTAGGTAGGTAAAAGAGAGAGAGAGGGAGAAGTAGAGTAGGTAAGTAGGTAGAGGGATAGGGAAAGGGGGGAGAAATACAGTAGGTAGGTAGGTAGGTAGGTAGGTAGGTAGGTAGGTAGGTAGGTAGGTAGGTAGGTAGGTAGGTAGGTAGGTAGGTGGATAGAGAGAGAGGGAGGGAGAAATACAATAGGGACGGAGGGAGGGAGGTAGATGAATAGAGAGAGAGAGGGGGAGAAACAGAGTAGGTAGGTAGGTAGAGGGATTGAGAGGGCTGGAGAAATACAATAGGTAGATAGGTACTTAGAGGGATAGAGAGAGTGAGAAATAGAGTAGGTAGGTAGGTAGAGGGATAGAAAGAGGGAGAAATACAGTAGGTTGGTAGGTTGGTAAGCAGGTAGGTAGGTAGAGGGATATTGAGAGAGAGGGAGAAACACAGTAGGTTAGTAGGTAGAGGGATAGAGGGAGGAGGATGAAATTCAGTAGGTAGGTAGAGGGATAGAGAGAGGGAGAAATACAGAAGGTATGTATGTATGTATGTAGGTAGGTAGGTAGGTAGGTAGAGGGATAGAAAGAGGTAGAAATACAGTAGGGAGGGAGGTAGGTGAATAGAGAGAGAGAGGGAGGTAGAAATACACTAAGTAGGTAGGTAGAGGGATAGAGAAAGGGGTGAGAAATACAGTAGGTAGGTAGGTAGGTAGGTAGGTAGGTAGGTAGGTAGGTAGGTAGGAAGGTAGGTAGGTAGGTAGGTAGGTAGAGGGATATTGAGAGAGAGGGAGAAATACAGTAGGTAAATAGGTAGAGGGATAGAGGGAGGGGGATGAAATACAGTAGGTATGTAGGCAGGTAAGTAGGTAGGTAGGTAGGTAGGTAGGTAGGTAGGTAGGTAGAGGGATAGAGAGAGGGAGAAATACAGAAGTTACATAGGTAGGTAGGTAGGTAGGTAGGTAGGTAGGTAGAGGGATAGAAAGAGGGAGAAATAGAGTAGGTAGGTAGGTAGGTAGGTAGGTAGGTAGGTAGGTAGGTAGGTAGGTAGGTAGGTCGGTCGGTCAGTCGGTCGGTAAATATGTAAATTGAGGGATAGAGAGAGAGTGAGAAATAGAGTAGGTAGGTAGGTAGGTAGGTAGAGGTATAGAGATAGAGGGAGTAATACAGTAGGTAGGTAGGCAGAGTGATAGAGAGAGGGAGAAATACAGAAGGTATGTATGTATGTATGTATATATGTAGGTAGGTAGGTAGGTAGGTATGTAGAGGGATAGAAAGAGGGAGAAATGCAGTAGGTAGGTAGGTAGGTAGGTGGATAGAGAGAGAGGGAGGGAGAAATACACTAAGTAGGTAGGTAGCGGGGTAGAGAAAGGGGTGAGAAATACGGTAGGTAGGTAGGTAGGTAGGTAGGTAGGTAGGTAGGTAGGTAGAGGGATATTGAGAGAGAGGGAGAAATACAGTAGGTTAGTAGGTAGAGTGATAGAGGGAGGGGGATGAAATACAGTAGGTATATAGGCAGGTAGGTGGGTAGGTAGGTAGGTAGGTAGGTAGGTAGAGGGATAGAGAGAGGGAGAAATACAGAAGGTACGTAGGTAGGGAGGTAGGGAGGTAGAGGGATAGAGAGAGAGAGGGTGAAATAGAGTAGGTAGGTAGGTAGAGGGATAGAGAGGGGTGGAGAAATACAATAGGTAGATAGGTACTTAGAGGATCAGAGAGAGTGAGAAATAGAGTAGGTAGGTAGGTAGAGGGATAGAAAGAGGGAGAAATACAGTAGGTTGGTAGGTTGGTAAGCAGGTAGGCAGGTAGAGGGATAGAGAGTGGGGGGAGAAATACAGTAGGTAAGTAGGTATTTAGGTAGGTAGGTAGAGGGATAGCGAGGGGGGAGCAATACAATAGTTAGGTAGGTAGGTAGTTAGAGGGATAGAGAGAGGGAGAAATAAAGTAAGTAGGTAGGTAGTTAGGTAGGTAGGTAGGTAGGTAGAGGGATAGAGAGGGAGGGAGAAATACAGAAGGTAGGTATGTAGGGGGGGAGAGAGAGAGAGAGAGGGAGAAATACAGTAGGTAAGTAGTTGTGTAGGTAGGTAGGTAGAGGGATAGAGAGAGAAAGGGAGAAATGCAATAGGTAGGTAGGTAGGTAGAGGGATAGTGATAGAGAGGGAGAAATAAAGTAAGTAGGTAGGTAGTTAGCTTGGTCGGTAGGTAGGTAGAGGGATAGAGAGGGAGGGAGAAACACAGAAGGTAGGTATGTAGGTAGGCAGGCAGGTAGGTAGGTAGGTAGGTAGGTAGGTAGGTAGGTAAGTAGGTAGGTAGGTAGGTAGAGGGATAGAGAGAGAGGGAGAAATACAGTAGGTAGGTAGGTAGGTAGGTAGGTAGGTAAAAGAGAGAGAGAGGGAGAAAGTAGAGTAGGTAGGTAGGTAGGTAGAGGGATAGGGAAAGGGGGGAGAAATACAGTAGGTAGGTAGGTAGGTAGGTAGGTAGGTAGGTAGGTAGGTAGGTAGGTAGGTAAAAGAGAGAGAGAGGGAGAAGTAGAGTAGGTAAGTAGGTAGAGGGATAGGGAAAGGGGGGAGAAATACAGTAGGTAGGTAGGTAGGTAGGTAGGTAGGTAGGTAGGTAGGTAGGTAGGTAGGTGGATAGAGAGAGAGGGAGGGAGAAATACAATAGGGACGGAGGGAGGGAGGTAGATGAATAGAGAGAGAGGGGGGGAGAAACAGAGTAGGTAGGTATGTAGAGGGATTGAGAGGGCTGGAGAAATACAATAGGTAGATAGGTACTTAGAGGGATAGAGAGAGTGAGAAATAGAGTAGGTAGGTAGGTAGGTAGAGGGATAGAAAGAGGGAGAAATACAGTAGGTTGGTAGGTTGGTAAGCAGGTAGGTAGGTAGAGGGATATTGAGAGAGAGGGAGAAATACAGTAGGTTAGTAGGTAGAGGGATAGAGGGAGGAGGATGAAATTCAGTAGGTAGGTAGAGGGATAGAGAGAGGGAGAAATACAGAAGGTATGTATGTATGTATGTAGGTAGGTAGGTAGGTAGGTAGGTAGAGGGATAGAAAGAGGTAGAAATACAGTAGGGAGGGAGGTAGGTGGATAGAGAGAGAGAGGGAGGTAGAAATACACTAAGTAGGTAGGTAGAGGGATAGAGAAAGGGGTGAGAAATACAGTAGGTAGGTAGGTAGGTAGGTAGGTAGGTAGGTAGGTAGGTAGGTAGGTAGAGGGATATTGAGAGAGAGGGAGAAATACAGTAGGTAAATAGGTAGAGGGATAGAGGGAGGGGGATGAAATACAGTAGGTATGTAGGCAGGTAAATAGGTAGGTAGGTAGGTAGGTAGGTAGGTAGGTAGGTAGAGGGATAGAGAGAGGGAGAAATACAGAAGTTACATAGGTAGGTAGGTAGGTAGGTAGGTAGGTAGGTAGGTAGGTAGGTAGGTAGGTAGAGGGATAGAAAGAGGGAGAAATAGAGTAGGTAGGTAGGTAGGTAGGTAGGTAGGTAGGTAGGTAGGTAGGTAGGTAGGTAGGTAGGTAGGTAGGTCGGTCGGTCGGTCGGTCGGTCGGTCGGTCAGTCGGTCGGTAAATATGTAAATTGAGGGATAGAGAGAGAGTGAGAAATAGAGTAGGTAGGTAGGTAGGTAGGTAGAGGTATAGAGAGAGAGGGAGAAATACAGTAGGTAGGTAGGCAGAGTGATAGAGAGAGGGGGATGAAATACAGTAGGTAGGTAGAGGGATAGAGAGAGGGAGAAATACAGTAGGTAGGTAGGTAGGTAGGTGGATAGAGAGAGAGGGAGGGAGAAATACACAAAGTAGGTAGGTAGCGGGATAGAGAAAGGGGTGAGAAATACAATAGGTAGGTAGGTAGGTAGGTAGGTAGGTAGGTAGGTAGGTAGAGGGATATTGAGAGAGAGGGAGAAATACAGTAGGTTAGTAGGTAGAGGGATAGAGGGAGGGGGATGAAATTCAGTAGGTAGGTAGAGGGATAGAGAGAGGGAGAAATACAGAAGGTATGTATGTATGTAGGTAGGTAGGTAGGTAGGTAGGTAGGTAGAGGGATATTGAGAGAGAGGGAGAAATACAGTAGGTAAATAGGTAGAGGGATAGAGGGAGGGGGATGAAATACAGTAGGTATGTAGGCAGGTAAGTAGGTAGGTAGGTAGGTAGGTAGGTAGGTAGGTAGGTAGAGGGATAGAGAGAGGGAGAAATACAGAAGTTACATAGGTAGGTAGGTAGGTAGGTAGGTAGGTAGGTAGAGGGATAGAAAGAGGGAGAAATAGAGTAGGTAGGTAGGTAGGTAGGTAGGTAGGTAGGTAGGTAGGTAGGTAGGTAGGTAGGTAGGTAGGTAGGTAGGTAGGTAGGTCGGTAGGTCGGTCGGTAGGTCAGTCGGTCGGTAAATATGTAAATTGAGGGATAGAGAGAGAGTGAGAAATAGAGTAGGTAGGTAGGTAGGTAGGTAGAGGTATAGAGAGAGAGGGAGAAATACAGTAGGTAGGTAGGCAGAGTGATAGAGAGAGGGGAATGAAATACAGTAGGTAGGTAGAGGGATAGAGAGAGGGAGAAATACAGTAGGTAGGTAGGTAGGTAGGTAGGTGGATAGAGAGAGAGGGAGGGAGAAATACACAAAGTAGGTAGGTAGCGGGATAGAGAAAGGGGTGAGAAATACAGTAGGTAGGTAGGTAGGTAGGTAGGTAGGTAGGTAGGTAGGTAGGTAGAGGGATATTGAGAGAGAGGGAGAAATACAGTAGGTTAGTAGGTAGAGGGATAGAGGGAGGGGGATGAAATTCAGTAGGTAGGTAGAGGGATAGAGAGAGGGAGAAATACAGAAGGTATGTATGTATGTAGGTAGGTAGGTAGGTAGAGGGATAGAAAGAGGTAGAAATACAGTAGGGAGGTAGGGAGGTGGATAGAGAGAGATAGAAATACACTAAGTAGGTAGGTAGAGGGATAGAGAAAGGGGTGAGAAATACAGTAGGTAGGTAGGTAGGTAGGTAGGTAGGTAGGTAGGTAGGTAGGTAGGTAGGTAGGTAGAGGGATATTGAGAGAGAGGGAGAAATACAGTAGGTATGTAGGTAGAGGGATAGAGGGAGGGGGATGAAATACAGTAGGAATGTAGGCAGGTAATTAGATAGGTAGGTAGGTAGGTAGGTAGGTAGGTAGGTAGGTAGGTAGGTAGGTAGGTAAGTAGGTCGGTCGGTCGGTCGGTCGGTAAGTATGTAAATTGAGGGATAGAGAGAGAGGGAGAAATACAATAGGTAGGTAGGTAGGTAGAGGTATAGAGATAGAGGGAGTAATACAGTAGGTAGGTAGGCAGAGTGATAGAGAGAGGGGGATGAAATACAGTAGGTAGGTAGAGGGATAGAGAGAGGGAGAAATACAGAAGGTATGTATGTATGTATGTATATATGTAGGTAGGTAGGTAGGTAGGTATGTAGAGGGATAGAAAGAGGGAGAAATGCAGTAGGTAGGTAGGTAGGTAGGTGGATAGAGAGAGAGGGAGGGAGAAATACACTAAGTAGGTAGGTAGCGGGGTAGAGAAAGGGGTGAGAAATACGGTAGGTAGGTAGGTAGGTAGGTAGGTAGGTAGGTAGGTAGGTAGGTAGGTAGGTAGGTAGGTAGGTAGAGGGATATTGAGAGAGAGGGAGAAATACAGTAGGTTAGTAGGTAGAGTGATAGAGGGAGGGGGATGAAATACAGTAGCTATATAGGCAGGTAGGTGGGTAGGTAGGTAGGTAGGTAGGTAGGTAGGTAGAGGGATAGAGAGAGGGAGAAATACAGAAGGTACGTAGGTAGGGAGGTAGGGAGGTAGAGGGATAGAGAGAGAGAGGGTGAAATAGAGTAGGTAGGTAGGTAGAGGGATAGAGAGGGGTGGAGAAATACAATAGGTAGATAGGTACTTAGAGGATCAGAGAGAGTGAGAAATAGAGTAGGTAGGTAGGTAGAGGGATAGAAAGAGGGAGAAATACAGTAGGTTGGTAGGTTGGTAAGCAGGTAGGCAGGTAGAGGGATAGAGAGAGGGGGGAGAAATACAGTAGGTAAGTAGGTATTTAGGTAGGTAGGTAGAGGGATAGCGAGGGGGGAGCAATACAATAGTTAGGTAGGTAGGTAGGTAGAGGGATAGAGAGGGAGGGAGAAATACAGAAGGTAGGTATGTAGGGGGGGAGAGAGAGAGAGAGAGGGAGAAATACAGTAGGTAAGTAGTTGTGTAGGTAGGTAGGTAGAGGGATAGAGAGAGAAAGGGAGAAATGCAATAGGTAGGTAGGTAGGTAGAGGGATAGTGATAGAGAGGGAGAAATAAAGTAAGTAGGTAGGTAGTTAGCTTGGTCGGTAGGTAGGTAGAGGGATAGAGAGGGAGGGAGAAACACAGAAGGTAGGTATGTAGGTAGGCAGGCAGGCAGGTAGGTAGGTAGGTAGGTAGGTAGGTAGGTAGGTAGGTAGGTAAGTAGGTAGGTAGGTAGGTAGAGGGATAGAGAGAGAGGGAGAAATACAATAGGTAGGTAGGTAGGTAGAGGTATAGAGATAGAGGGAGTAATACAGTAGGTAGGTAGGCAGAGTGATAGAGAAAGGGGGATGAAGTACAGTAGGTAGGTAGAGGGATAGAGAGAGGGAGAAATACAGAAGGTATGTATGTATGTATGTATGTATATATGTAGGTAGGTAGGTAGGTAGGTATGTAGAGGGATAGAAAGAGGGAGAAATGCAGTAGGTAGGTAGGTAGGTAGGTGGATAGAGAGAGAGGGAGGGAGAAATACACTAAGTAGGTAGGTAGCGGGGTAGAGAAAGGGGTGAGAAATACGGTAGGTAGGTAGGTAGGTAGGTAGGTAGGTAGGTAGGTAGGTAGGTAGGTAGGTAGGTAGAGGGATATTGAGAGAGAGGGAGAAATACAGTAGGTTAGTAGGTAGAGTGATAGAGGGAGGGGGATGAAATACAGTAGGTATATAGGCAGGTAGGTGGGTAGGTAGGTAGGTAGGTAGGTAGAGGGATAGAGAGAGGGAGAAATACAGAAGGTACGTAGGTAGGGAGGTAGGGAGGTAGAGGGATAGAGAGAGAGAGGGTGAAATAGAGTAGGTAGGTAGGTAGAGGGATAGAGAGGGGTGGAGAAATACAATAGGTAGATAGGTACTTAGAGGATCAGAGAGAGTGAGAAATAGAGTAGGTAGGTAGGTAGAGGGATAGAAAGAGCGAGAAATACAGTAGGTTGGTAGGTTGGTAAGCAGGTAGGCAGGTAGAGGGATAGAGAGAGGGGGGAGAAATACAGTAGGTAAGTAGGTATTTAGGTAGGTAGGTAGAGGGATAGCGAGGGGGGAGCAATACAATAGTTAGGTAGGTAGGTAGTTAGAGGGATAGAGAGAGGGAGAAATAAAGTAAGTAGGTAGGTAGTTAGGTAGGTAGGTAGGTAGGTAGAGGGATAGAGAGGGAGGGAGAAATACAGAAGGTAGGTATGTAGGGGGGGAGAGAGAGAGAGAGAGGGAGAAATACAGTAGGTAAGTAGTTGTGTAGGTAGGTAGGTAGAGGGATAGAGAGAGAAAGGGAGAAATGCAATAGGTAGGTAGGTAGGTAGAGGGATAGTGATAGAGAGGGAGAAATAAAGTAAGTAGGTAGGTAGTTAGCTTGGTCGGTAGGTAGGTAGAGGGATAGAGAGGGAGGGAGAAACACAGAAGGTAGGTATGTAGGTAGGCAGGCAGGTAGGTAGGTCGGTAGGTAGGTAGGTAAGTAGGTAGGTAGGTAGGTAGAGGGATAGAGAGAGAGGGAGAAATACAATAGGTAGGTAGGTAGGTAGAGGTATAGAGATAGAGGGAGTAATACAGTAGGTAGGTAGGCAGAGTGATAGAGAAAGGGGGATGAAGTACAGTAGGTAGGTAGAGGGATAGAGAGAGGGAGAAATACAGAAGGTATGTATGTATGTATGTATATATGTAGGTAGGTAGGTAGGTAGGTATGTAGAGGGATAGAAAGAGGGAGAAATGCAGTAGGTAGGTAGGTAGGTAGGTGGATAGAGAGAGAGGGAGGGAGAAATACACTAAGTAGGTAGGTAGCGGGGTAGAGAAAGGGGTGAGAAATACGGTAGGTAGGTAGGTAGGTAGGTAGGTAGGTAGGTAGGTAGGTAGGTAGGTAGGTAGGTAGGTAGGTAGAGGGATATTGAGAGAGAGGGAGAAATACAGTAGGTTAGTAGGTAGAGTGATAGAGGGAGGGGGATGAAATACAGTAGGTATATAGGCAGGTAGGTGGGTAGGTAGGTAGGTAGGTAGGTAGAGGGATAGAGAGAGGGAGAAATACAGAAGGTACGTAGGTAGGGAGGTAGGGAGGTAGAGGGATAGAGAGAGAGAGGGTGAAATAGAGTAGGTAGGTAGGTAGAGGGATAGAGAGGGGTGGAGAAATACAATAGGTAGATAGGTACTTAGAGGATCAGAGAGAGTGAGAAATAGAGTAGGTAGGTAGGTAGAGGGATAGAAAGAGGGAGAAATACAGTAGGTTGGTAGGTTGGTAAGCAGGTAGGCAGGTAGAGGGATAGAGAGAGGGGGGAGAAATACAGTAGGTAAGTAGGTATTTAGGTAGGTAGGTAGAGGGATAGCGAGGGGGGAGCAATACAATAGTTAGGTAGGTAGGTAGTTAGAGGGATAGAGAGAGGGAGAAATAAAGTAAGTAGGTAGGTAGTTAGGTAGGTAGGTAGGTAGGTAGGTAGAGGGATAGAGAGGGAGGGAGAAATACAGAAGGTAGGTATGTAGGGGGGGGAGAGAGAGAGAGAGGGAGAAATACAGTAGGTAAGTAGTTGTGTAGGTAGGTAGGTAGAGGGATAGAGAGAGAAAGGGAGAAATGCAATAGGTAGGTAGGTAGGTAGAGGGATAGTGATAGAGAGGGAGAAATAAAGTAAGTAGGTAGGTAGTTAGCTTGGTCGGTAGGTAGGTAGAGGGATAGAGAGGGAGGGAGAAACACAGAAGGTAGGTATGTAGGTAGGCAGGCAGGTAGGTAGGTAGGTAGGTAGGTAGGTAAGTAGGTAGGTAGGTAGGTAGAGGGATAGAGAGAGAGGGAGAAATACAATAGGTAGGTAGGTAGGTAGAGGTATAGAGATAGAGGGAGTAATACAGTAGGTAGGTAGGCAGAGTGATAGAGAAAGGGGGATGAAGTACAGTAGGTAGGTAGAGGGATAGAGAGAGGGAGAAATACAGAAGGTATGTATGTATGTATGTATATATGTAGGTAGGTAGGTAGGTAGGTATGTAGAGGGATAGAAAGAGGGAGAAATGCAGTAGGTAGGTAGGTAGGTAGGTGGATAGAGAGAGAGGGAGGGAGAAATACACTAAGTAGGTAGGTAGCGGGGTAGAGAAAGGGGTGAGAAATACGGTAGGTAGGTAGGTAGGTAGGTAGGTAGGTAGGTAGGTAGGTAGGTAGGTAGGTAGGTAGAGGGATATTGAGAGAGAGGGAGAAATACAGTAGGTTAGTAGGTAGAGTGATAGAGGGAGGGGGATGAAATACAGTAGGTATATAGGCAGGTAATTAGATAGGTAGGTAGGTAGGTAGGTAGGTAGGTAGGTAGGTAGGTAGGTAGGTAGGTAGGTAGGTAGGTCGGTCGGTCGGTCGGTCGGTCGGTCGGTCGGTAAGTATGTAAATTGAGGGATAGAGAGAGAGGGAGAAATACAATAGGTAGGTAGGTAGGTAGAGGTATAGAGATAGAGGGAGTAATACAGTAGGTAGGTAGGCAGAGTGATAGAGAGAGGGGGATGAAATACAGTAGGTAGGTAGAGGGATAGGGAGAGGGAGAAATACAGAAGGTATGTATGTATGTATGTATATATGTAGGTAGGTAGGTAGGTAGGTATGTAGAGGGATAGAAAGAGGGAGAAATGCAGTAGGTAGGTAGGTAGGTAGGTGGATAGAGAGAGAGGGAGGGAGAAATACACTAAGTAGATAGGTAGCGGGGTAGAGAAAGGGGTGAGAAATACGGTAGGTAGGTAGGTAGGTAGGTAGGTAGGTAGGTAGGTAGGTAGGTAGGTAGGTAGGTAGAGGGATATTGAGAGAGAGGGAGAAATACAGTAGGTTAGTAGGTAGAGTGATAGAGGGAGGGGGATGAAATACAGTAGGTATATAGGCAGGTAGGTGGGTAGGTAGGTAGGTAGGTAGGTAGGTAGGTAGAGGGATAGAGAGAGGGAGAAATACAGAAGGTACGTAGGTAGGGAGGTAGGGAGGTAGAGGGATAGAGAGAGAGAGGGTGAAATAGAGTAGGTAGGTAGGTAGAGGGATAGAGAGGGGTGGAGAAATACAATAGGTAGATAGGTACTTAGAGGATCAGAGAGAGTGAGAAATAGAGTAGGTAGGTAGGTAGAGGGATAGAAAGAGGGAGAAATACAGTAGGTTGGTAGGTTGGTAAGCAGGTAGGCAGGTAGAGGGATAGAGAGAGGGGGGAGAAATACAGTAGGTAAGTAGGTATTTAGGTAGGTAGGTAGAGGGATAGCGAGGGGGGAGCAATACAATAGTTAGGTAGGTAGGTAGTTAGAGGGATAGAGAGAGGGAGAAATAAAGTAAGTAGGTAGGTAGTTAGGTAGGTAGGTAGGTAGGTAGAGGGATAGAGAGGGAGGGAGAAATACAGAAGGTAGGTATGTAGGGGGGAGAGAGAGAGAGAGAGGGAGAAATACAGTAGGTAAGTAGTTGTGTAGGTAGGTAGGTAGAGGGATAGAGAGAGAAAGGGAGAAATGCAATAGGTAGGTAGGTAGGTAGAGGGATAGTGATAGAGAGGGAGAAATAAAGTAAGTAGGTAGGTAGTTAGCTTGGTCGGTAGGTAGGTAGAGGGATAGAGAGTGGGGGGAGAAATACAGTAGGTAAGTAGGTATTTAGGTAGGTAGGTAGAGGGATAGCGAGGGGGGAGCAATACAATAGTTAGGTAGGTAGGTAGTTAGAGGGATAGAGAGAGGGAGAAATAAAGTAAGTAGGTAGGTAGTTAGGTAGGTAGGTAGGTAGGTAGAGGGATAGAGAGGGAGGGAGAAATACAGAAGGTAGGTATGTAGGGGGGGAGAGAGAGAGAGAGAGGGAGAAATACAGTAGGTAAGTAGTTGTGTAGGTAGGTAGGTAGAGGGATAGAGAGAGAAAGGGAGAAATGCAATAGGTAGGTAGGTAGGTAGAGGGATAGTGATAGAGAGGGAGAAATAAAGTAAGTAGGTAGGTAGTTAGCTTGGTCGGTAGGTAGGTAGAGGGATAGAGAGGGAGGGAGAAACACAGAAGGTAGGTATGTAGGTAGGCAGGCAGGTAGGTAGGTAGGTAGGTAGGTAGGTAGGTAGGTAGGTAGGTAGGTAAGTAGGTAGGTAGGTAGGTAGAGGGATAGAGAGAGAGGGAGAAATACAATAGGTAGGTAGGTAGGTAGAGGTATAGAGATAGAGGGAGTAATACAGTAGGTAGGTAGGCAGAGTGATAGAGAAAGGGGGATGAAGTACAGTAGGTAGGTAGAGGGATAGAGAGAGGGAGAAATACAGAAGGTATGTATGTATGTATGTATGTATATATGTAGGTAGGTAGGTAGGTAGGTATGTAGAGGGATAGAAAGAGGGAGAAATGCAGTAGGTAGGTAGGTAGGTAGGTGGATAGAGAGAGAGGGAGGGAGAAATACACTAAGTAGGTAGGTAGCGGGGTAGAGAAAGGGGTGAGAAATACGGTAGGTAGGTAGGTAGGTAGGTAGGTAGGTAGGTAGGTAGGTAGGTAGGTAGGTAGGTAGAGGGATATTGAGAGAGAGGGAGAAATACAGTAGGTTAGTAGGTAGAGTGATAGAGGGAGGGGGATGAAATACAGTAGGTATATAGGCAGGTAGGTGGGTAGGTAGGTAGGTAGGTAGGTAGAGGGATAGAGAGAGGGAGAAATACAGAAGGTACGTAGGTAGGGAGGTAGGGAGGTAGAGGGATAGAGAGAGAGAGGGTGAAATAGAGTAGGTAGGTAGGTAGAGGGATAGAGAGGGGTGGAGAAATACAATAGGTAGATAGGTACTTAGAGGATCAGAGAGAGTGAGAAATAGAGTAGGTAGGTAGGTAGAGGGATAGAAAGAGCGAGAAATACAGTAGGTTGGTAGGTTGGTAAGCAGGTAGGCAGGTAGAGGGATAGAGAGAGGGGGGAGAAATACAGTAGGTAAGTAGGTATTTAGGTAGGTAGGTAGAGGGATAGCGAGGGGGGAGCAATACAATAGTTAGGTAGGTAGGTAGTTAGAGGGATAGAGAGAGGGAGAAATAAAGTAAGTAGGTAGGTAGTTAGGTAGGTAGGTAGGTAGGTAGAGGGATAGAGAGGGAGGGAGAAATACAGAAGGTAGGTATGTAGGGGGGGAGAGAGAGAGAGAGAGGGAGAAATACAGTAGGTAAGTAGTTGTGTAGGTAGGTAGGTAGAGGGATAGAGAGAGAAAGGGAGAAATGCAATAGGTAGGTAGGTAGGTAGAGGGATAGTGATAGAGAGGGAGAAATAAAGTAAGTAGGTAGGTAGTTAGCTTGGTCGGTAGGTAGGTAGAGGGATAGAGAGGGAGGGAGAAACACAGAAGGTAGGTATGTAGGTAGGCAGGCAGGTAGGTAGGTCGGTAGGTAGGTAGGTAAGTAGGTAGGTAGGTAGGTAGAGGGATAGAGAGAGAGGGAGAAATACAATAGGTAGGTAGGTAGGTAGAGGTATAGAGATAGAGGGAGTAATACAGTAGGTAGGTAGGCAGAGTGATAGAGAAAGGGGGATGAAGTACAGTAGGTAGGTAGAGGGATAGAGAGAGGGAGAAATACAGAAGGTATGTATGTATGTATGTATATATGTAGGTAGGTAGGTAGGTAGGTATGTAGAGGGATAGAAAGAGGGAGAAATGCAGTAGGTAGGTAGGTAGGTAGGTGGATAGAGAGAGAGGGAGGGAGAAATACACTAAGTAGGTAGGTAGCGGGGTAGAGAAAGGGGTGAGAAATACGGTAGGTAGGTAGGTAGGTAGGTAGGTAGGTAGGTAGGTAGGTAGGTAGGTAGGTAGGTAGAGGGATATTGAGAGAGAGGGAGAAATACAGTAGGTTAGTAGGTAGAGTGATAGAGGGAGGGGGATGAAATACAGTAGGTATATAGGCAGGTAGGTGGGTAGGTAGGTAGGTAGGTAGGTAGAGGGATAGAGAGAGGGAGAAATACAGAAGGTACGTAGGTAGGGAGGTAGGGAGGTAGAGGGATAGAGAGAGAGAGGGTGAAATAGAGTAGGTAGGTAGGTAGAGGGATAGAGAGGGGTGGAGAAATACAATAGGTAGATAGGTACTTAGAGGATCAGAGAGAGTGAGAAATAGAGTAGGTAGGTAGGTAGAGGGATAGAAAGAGGGAGAAATACAGTAGGTTGGTAGGTTGGTAAGCAGGTAGGCAGGTAGAGGGATAGAGAGAGGGGGGAGAAATACAGTAGGTAAGTAGGTATTTAGGTAGGTAGGTAGAGGGATAGCGAGGGGGGAGCAATACAATAGTTAGGTAGGTAGGTAGTTAGAGGGATAGAGAGAGGGAGAAATAAAGTAAGTAGGTAGGTAGTTAGGTAGGTAGGTAGGTAGGTAGAGGGATAGAGAGGGAGGGAGAAATACAGAAGGTAGGTATGTAGGGGGGGAGAGGAGAGAGAGGGAGAAATACAGTAGGTAAGTAGTTGTGTAGGTAGGTAGGTAGAGGGATAGAGAGAGAAAGGGAGAAATGCAATAGGTAGGTAGGTAGGTAGAGGGATAGTGATAGAGAGGGAGAAATAAAGTAAGTAGGTAGGTAGTTAGCTTGGTCGGTAGGTAGGTAGAGGGATAGAGAGAGAGGGAGAAATACAGTAGGTAGGTAGGTAGGTAGGTAGGTAGGTAAAAGAGAGAGAGAGGGAGAAAGTAGAGTAGGTAGGTAGGTAGAGGGATAGGGAAAGGGGGGAGAAATACAGTAGGTAGGTAGGTAGGTAGGTAGGTAGGTAGGTAGGTAGGTAGGTAGGTAGGTAGGTAGGTAGGTAGGTAGGTAGGTAGGTAAAAGAGAGAGAGAGGGAGAAGTAGAGTAGGTAAGTAGGTAGAGGGATAGGGAAAGGGGGGAGAAATACAGTAGGTAGGTAGGTAGGTAGGTAGGTAGGTAGGTAGGTAGGTAGGTAGGTAGGTAGGTAGGTAGGTGGATAGAGAGAGAGGGAGGGAGAAATACAATAGGGACGGAGGGAGGGAGGTAGATGAATAGAGAGAGAGGGGGGGAGAAACAGAGTAGGTAGGTAGGTAGAGGGATTGAGAGGGCTGGAGAAATACAATAGGTAGATAGGTACTTAGAGGGATAGAGAGAGTGAGAAATAGAGTAGGTAGGTAGGTAGAGGGATAGAAAGAGGGAGAAATACAGTAGGTTGGTAGGTTGGTAAGCAGGTAGGTAGGTAGAGGGATATTGAGAGAGAGGGAGAAATACAGTAGGTTAGTAGGTAGAGGGATAGAGGGAGGAGGATGAAATTCAGTAGGTAGGTAGAGGGATAGAGAGAGGGAGAAATACAGAAGGTATGTATGTATGTAGGTAGGTAGGTAGGTAGGTAGGTAGAGGGATAGAAAGAGGTAGAAATACAGTAGGGAGGTAGGTAGGTGGATAGAGAGAGAGAGAGGGAGGTAGAAATACACTAAGTAGGTAGGTAGAGTTATAGAGAAAGGGGTGAGAAATACAGTAGGTAGGTAGGTAGGTAGGTAGGTAGGTAGGTAGGTAGGTAGGTAGAGGGATATTGAGAGAGAGGGAGAAATACAGTAGGTATGTAGGTAGAGGGATAGAGGGAGGGGGATGAAATACAGTAGGTATGTAGGCAGGTAATTATGTAGGTAGGTAGGTAGGTAGGTAGGTAGGTAGGTAGGTAGGTAGGTAGAGGGATATTGAGATAGAGGGAGAAATACAGTAGGTAAATAGGTAGAGGGATAGAGGGAGGGGGATGAAATACAGTAGGTATGTAGGCAGGTAAGTAGGTAGGTAGGTAGGTAGGTAGGTAGGTAGGTAGAGGGATAGAGAGAGGGAGAAATACAGAAGGTACATAGGTAGGTAGGTAGGTAGGTAGGTAGAGGGATAGAAAGAGGGAGAAATAGAGTAGGTAGGTAGGTAGGTAGGTAGGTAGGTAGGTAGGTAGGTAGGTAGGTAGGTAGGTAGAGGGATATTGAGAGAGAGGGAGAAATACAGTAGGTTAGTAGGTAGAGTGATAGAGGGAGGGGGATGAAATACAGTAGGTATATAGGCAGGTAGGTGGGTAGGTAGGTAGGTAGGTAGAGGGATAGAGAGAGGGAGAAATACAGAAGGTACGTAGGTAGGGAGGTAGGGAGGTAGAGGGATAGAGAGAGAGAGGGAGAAATAGAGTAGGTAGGTAGGTAGGTAGGTAGGTAGGTAGGTAGGTAGGTAGGTAGGTAGGTAGGTAGGTGGATAGAGAGAGAGAGGGAGGGAGAAATACAATAGGTAGGGAGGTAGAGAGGTAGGGAGGTAGGGAGGTAGAGGGATAGGGAGAGAGAGGGAGAAATAGAGTAGGTAGGTAGAGTGATAGAGAGAGGGTGGAGAAATACAGTAAGTAGGAAGTTAGTTATGTAGGTAGGTAGGTAGAGGGATAGACAGAGAGGGAGAAATAAAGTAGGGAGGGAGGGAGGGAGGTAGATAGGTATTTGGATAGAGAGAGAGGGAGAAATAGAGTAGGTATGTAGGTATAGGTATGTAGGTTTGAACTTCTTTTTTTTTATATTGAAAAAGTTTTATTGGTTTTACATTTTTTCTATAGGGTAGGGTAAGGGATACAAAGAAATTTTGAGAGCATTCACGTCAGAGTCGTCGGCCCTTCCGAGACCTCAAAATACAAAATATAAAATAACAAAAAAAAACATTTTTCATAACACTACAAGGTAAAAGCAAGTACATATACCTAAATTCTCAATTCCATGCTGTCAGACATTTACAAAAATCCAGATAAAATATTATGAAATTGTTCAGAAAAATCAAGGCAAAGTTATTTTTTCGATCTAAGTCTCTTGGCTATTGTATCTTCTTTTTCTCCTCCCTGGCCCCCAGTGGGCGGGGCCGCGGCCCCCTCCGTCCCCCCTGGATCTTCCCCCAGGGCAGAGGAATGTTTTTTAAGAAAGGCTTCCGCCTCAACAACTGTTTTAATCCTCACTCTTCCTCCTTCCCAGAACACCAGCATCCCTTCGGGTGTCACCCACTTGAACCAAATCCCATGATCAAATAAAATTTTAGACAAGAAGGAAAATTTCCTCCTTGCTTCTCGAATCTTTCTAGGGATCTGCTTCAAGATAGCAACCTCTTTTTGTTGGTAGATTAATGGACTACCTCTCTGCACTTTCAGGATTTCCTCTCTGGTTGACCTTCTAACAAATTTCACATGTATCTCTCTAGGCACTTCATTTATCCTGGCATATGCTGAGTTAATTCTGTAGGCTAGGTCAATGTCCCCCCTGATCTCATCTTTAGGTTTTTGTAAATAGTCTGCTAAAATTGTGCTCATAAGATCAGGGAGGCATTCACCAGATTCCTCAAGAACGTTCTGAAATCTCAAAAAATATGTCATTCTTTCCATATCTATCCTAGACACATGCCCATTTGTTTCCCCAACCTCTTTAATAACATTTTTAATCTCTCCCTTAACCCCCACCAACCCCCCTTCCAATTCTTCAGTCTTCTGTGTGTTTTCCAGCACTTGCTTCCGAGTATCCAATAGCTCCTTCTTGAAATTGATGTTTTCTGCCGTCTGGGCCTGAATTTCTTTTACCAAAGTTTGTATAACAGTTTCAAGAGAAGCCATCCGTTGTTCTAAACTTGCCAGTGCTGTTTCTTGAGCCATGATTAACTGTTAAAGTCAATGCCACCAAAATGGCGTTTTCAGGGTGGGGTTGGTGAGACTAACCGGGAGCCAAAAGTTCTGATCAAGGTTGAAACGTTGTAAAATTCAGGAACCAAGAGAGAGACAATTTTCCAACTCAATAGTTATAATAACGAAGGTACTCCAGAAAGGAAATCACAAATCCAGCAAGAGAAAAATTCTTCATCAATATCCAGAGAGAGTCCCAATTGTAAAGAGACGCTGGGAATTTTCCATAGTTGAAATAATCAGGCAGGGACAAAGAAAAGCCACCCTCCACCGCCCATCTCAGAGCCCAGAGGAGAGAGTAGAAAAATAATTTTTTTTTATCCAGCCAGACCTAGAAACAATGTTGCAAGTAGCCGCATACCACTTTCCCTTGTTAGAGACAGTCCGGATTTAAGATTTCCGCTTTCTCTTCCAGAGAAGCCATTTTAAAGTGCCGCTTAAGTCCGCGGGGGGTTTTTGGAAACAAACACCCCCCTCCCAGTCCATTCAGCCTGGCTGGCAGCAAGGAAAAAAAGTCTTTTTTAAACTCACTCTCCCTCGTAGCTGAAGCCTCGGCAGACCTTCCGATCTCTCCGCTCAGCCCTCTACATTGAAGTGAATGGCGCCGACAGCCGTTGGCGAAGGGAGAACCCCCCGCAGCATGTTCCTCCTCACCTAGGTCGCGGAGGGGAGCGCTCTCCCCACCGCCGTGAGGAAGAACGTCCTCTCCGAGCCGACCCTACGGGAGACCTCCGGTAACCGGAGCGTCTCGCCCCCGTGGGGGGGCAGAAAAGGCAACAAAGCGGCGAGCGAGCGCTAGGCTCGCCCGTCGCCGCTGGAGCCGGAACCGGAAGCCGGTTTGAACTTCTTGAGGCTAGAGGGAGGAGCTTTTGGCCGTGAGGAGGGGGGCAAGGAGAAACAAAGAGCTACAAGAGAGTAAGCTACATTATTTCCCCATTTTGAACTTCTTGAGGCTGGAGGGAGGAGCCTTTGGCCGTGAGGAGGGGGGCAAGGGGAAACAAAGAGCTACAAGAGAGTAAGCTATATTATTTCCCCATTTTGAACTTCTTCAGGCTAGAGGGAGGAGCTTTTGGCCGTGAGGAGGGGGGCAAGGAGAAACAAAGAGCTACAAGAGAGTAAGCTACATTATTTCCCCATTTTGAACTTCTTGAGGCTAGAGGGAGGAGCTTTTGGCTGTGAGGAAGGGGGCAAGGAGAAACAAAGAGCTACAAGAGAGTAAGCTACATTATTTCCCCATTTTGAACTTCTTGAGGCTAGAGGGAGGAGCTTTTGGCCGTGAGGAGGGGGGCAAGGAGAAACATAGAACTACAAGAGAGTAAACTGCATTATTTCCCCATTTGAACTTCTTGAGGCTAGAGCGAGGAGCTTTTGGCCGAGAGAGAGGGGGGCCAAGAAACACAGAGGTCTAACGTATCTATAAAGCAAAAATAGAAATAATACATTCTAGATTTGTGCGCTTAAGACTGTGATTGTATTTTATTTCAAAATGACTGGCTTAGTTCAATGTAATAACTGTTTTGCACCTGTCTTCCGCAGTACTCTTTTCAAATTTGGATACTGTCCCCTTTGCAGACAAATTAATAGATTACATAGACACATCATATATCTTGAATCTGTAATTTGTGCTCTCCAGGCAGAAATTAAGCGTCCAATTCAGCTATTCCACCCTGTGGAGATGCCACACTACCAGCTTCCTCTACCGCAAAGATCCCACAGAATAAGAGCAGTCTGGACAACTGTGGGATCTGGCAGGGTGAGAGCTGTGAACCACAAACACCAAACTTTTGCTGTGTCCCAGCATAACAGATATAGCGCCCTTGCTGATCTTAATGGGGACACTAAAGTGACATGTCAAGGTAATAATGACGACTCAAATAAGCAGGGGATTGTGGTCCAAAGTGAAGAACTTACTTCAGAAATGCAAAAGTGTGAATCAGGGATCATGCATCAGTCACACAACAAGAGCAAGGTACCCAAAAAGAGAAGTCACCTTCTGATTGGTGACTCAATCGTAAGGAATGTAAACTTAGGTAAGGATATGGAGGTTTTGAAAGAGGTCAGGTGTTTGCCGGGTACTACAGCCAGCAGAGACAAGAGGCGTATTCTTAAGATAGTCAAGAATGCAAGTAAGGTTCCGGTTCCGGCTCCAGCGGTGACGGGCGAGCCTAGCGCTCGCTCGCCGTTTTGTTGCTTTTTCTGCCCCCCCACGGGGGCGAGACGCCCCTTTTTTGGGGGTCTCCCGTAAAGTCGGCTTGCCTGGGACGCTCCCCCCACGGCGGTGGGGGAAGCGACCCTTGTCTTCGGCTTAGGTGAAGGAGAACATGCTGCGGGGGGTTCTCCCTTCGCCAAAGGAAGACGGCGCCATTCACTCTATGTAGAGGGCTAAACGTCGATGTCGGAAGGCTTTCCGAGGCTTCAGCTGCAAGGGGAGAGTGAGTGTTCAAAAACTTTTTCTTACTGTCAGCCGGGCTGAAAGGACTGGGAGGGGGGTGTTTGTTTTTAAAAAAAAAACCTCGGACTTAAGCGGCACTTGGAAATGGTTCCTCGCGGCGAGGAGCGGAAATCTTTAATCCTGACTGTTTGCGTTAAGGGAAAGTGGATTGCGGCTTGCTTGCAACAATGTTTCTAGGTCTGGCTGACACAATTTCTCTCACTACTTTCTCCTGCGGGCTCTGAGCTGGGCGGTGGAAAATGGCCTCTCTTTGTTCCTGATTGACTATTTTGTTTAATGAAAATTTTCAGCGTCTCTTTGCAATCTGGACTATCTCTGGCTTTTAATGAAGAATTTTTTCCTTTTGGATTTGTGATTTCTTTTCTGGAGTACCTTCGCTATTACACCTATTGAGTTGGAAAATTGTTTCTCTCTTGGTTCCTGAATTTTACAACGTTACAACCTTGATCAGAACTTTTGGCTCCCGGTCAGCCTCATCAACCCTACCCTGAAAACGCCATTTTAGTGGCACTGACTTTAACAGCTAATCATGGCTCAAGAAACAGCACTGACAAGTTTAGAACAAAGGATGGCTTCTCTTGAAACTGTTATACAAACTTTGGTACAAGAAATTCAGGCCCAGAGGGCAGAAAACATCAATTTCAAGAAGGAGTTATTGGACACACGGAAGCAAGTGCTGGAAAATACACAGAAGAATGAAGAACTGGAAGGGGGGTTGGCGGGGGTTAAGGGAGAGATTAAAAATGTTACTAAAGAGGTTGAGGAAACAACTGGGCATGTGTCTAGGATTGATATGGAAAGAATGACATATTTTTTGAGATTTCAGAATGTTCTTGAGGAACCTGGGGAATGCCTCCCTGATCTTATGAGCACGATTTTAGCAGACTATTTACAAAAACCTAAGGATGAGATCAGGGGGGACATTGACCTAGCCTATAGAATTAACTCAGCATATGCCAGGATAAATGAAGTGCCTAGAGAGATACATGTGAAATTTATTAGAAGGTCAACCAGAGAGGAAATCCTGAAACTCCAGAGAGAAAGTCCATTAATCTACCAACAAAAAACGGTTGCTATCTTGAAGCAGATCCCTAGAAAGATTAGAGATGCAAGAAGGAAATTTTCCTTCTTGTCTAAAACATTGTTTGATCATGGGATTTGGTTCAAGTGGGTGACACCCGAAGGGATGCTGGTGTTCTGGGATGGAGGAAGAGTGAGGATTAAAACAGTTGCTGAGGCGGAAGCCTTTCTTAAAAAACATTCCTCTATCCTGGGGGAAGATCCAGGGGGGACGGAGGGGGCCATGGCCCCGCCTACTGGAGGCCTGGAAGGAGAAAAAGAAGATTCAATTGCCAAGAGACTTAGATCAAAAAAATAACTTTGCCTTGACTTTTTTTTTTGAACAACTTTGCATAATAATTGTATTTGGATTTTTTGTAAAGGACTGACAGTATAGAAATGAGAATTTAGATATATGTACACGCTTTCACTTTGTAGTGTGATGAAAAATGTTTTTTTTTAAATTGTTATTAATGTATTTGGAGGTCCCGGAAGAGCCGACGACTTCGATGTGAATGCTCTCAAAATTTCTTTGTATCCCTTACCTTATCCTATAGAAAAAATGTAAAACCAATAAAACTTTTTCAATATAAAAAAAGAATGCAAGTAAGGACTGTTGTCAGGCTTGCTTCTTCCATTACTCAAGAAAGAACACACTTAAGCATATTTCAAATGATTAAGGTTACTTTTACTGAATAAGAAAGGACAGCAGCGAAGGTTAAGCAAGGAGTGACTACTTTAGGCGCGAAGCGTACATATCAAAGCATAAGCCAACCTCAATAACCCATGACCCCCACAATAGTGTCCAATGCAATATCCTCCACGATGTCAGGTGGGCAGGACGTCCAGAGCAGTCACCAGAATGGAATGTGATACCGTTGGGTCTAGCGATATCACCACCTAGCTCCATCTTCCTCCAGCACACATAGTGAACACAAACCCCCACCCTCCCCATTTCCATGGCAGCCAAGCATGCAGCAAAGCGAAGGCTGACATCCGGCCCTCCTCCAGAAGAAGGGAGTTTAGTCCTGTAAAACAGATGGCAAAACCACACAACAACACAGAAAGTGAAATGAGAGAGGTTAAGGCTTGTTAGGATATTTAGTATAGAATTGTCTCAGTAACTTCGGCGCCTTAACGTGGTGCTTATCTACCCATTCGTTATGGGAGGGAGGAAAATCCTTCCAAACTACAAGGTACTGTACTTTATTTCTATGCACTCTGGAGTCCAAAATGTCCCGGACTTCGTAATGTTGTTGTCTGTCCACCACCAGGGTGGTGGGAGAGCCAGAGTGCGGCTTGCGAAGTTGCGACAGGCATTCTGGTTTCAACAAGTGGACATGGAAAATTGGGTAGAGGCGTCGATAGGTTTTAGGAAGGTCTAATTTAACAGAAACAGAGCTGATTATTTTAGTGATCGTAAAAGGGCCCACAAATTTTGGACCTAGCTTCTTGCATTTCTGAGGGCTGTCCAAATACCTAGTAGAGACATATACCCGATCACCAACTTTGTACTATGGAGGTACCGCTCGCTTCTTGTCGGCGTAAAGCTTGTGAGATTGGTGAGCATCATCCAATGTTTTTCGTATAATGGGCCAGACAGCAGATAGTTTACCACTCCAATCCGCGAGCGAATGAATTGTGGGAGGGTCGTGAGGAAGCTCGGGGATTGGTACAAAATCCTGACCATAAATTATTTTGAACGGGGTCATGCCGGTACTACTATGAACTGAATTATTGTACGCCACCTCAGCATGAATCAGGAGGTCAGCCCAGTCATCCTGCTGGAAGTTTATAAAACAACGTAAGTATTGTTCCAGAACCGAATTGGCCCTCTCACAAGATCCATTAGTCTGCGGATGGTGGGAGGAGCTTAAGCCTTGGGCGGAGCCAATCAGTCTCAAAAATTCCTTCCAAAATTGCGAAGTAAATTGAACACCTCTATCTGAGATGATACGCTTCGGGACACCATGTAAGCGATAGATATGAGTCAGAAAGAGCTTAGCCAAAGTCTTAGCCGATGGGATTTTTGAGCATGGCACAAAATGAACTTGTTTGGAGAATAAATCTGTAACAACCCATATAACGGTAAAGCCTTGGCTACTTGGAAGATCAACAATAAAGTCCATAGAAATTTCTTTCCAAGGAGCCTCCGGCCTCGCTACGGATTGGAGGAGACCGTGAGGTTTACCAGGGGAACGTTTTGACTGGGCAACTGGCAATATAGGATTCAATGTCCTTTTTGAGGGAAGGCCACCAAAACTGTCGTTTAACTAAATGCATAGTCTTTACAAATCCAAAATGCCCAGCAAGCCTTGAATCATGTGCTTTTTGCAATACAAATGGACGAAGAGTTGCGGGGATATAAATTTTCGACCCAATCCAGGGTAGATCATCTCTCAAGGTACAATCCCCAGAGTGTGCGGAATACCATTCATCGGTGAGAAGTTCCGTTTTAATTTTAGCCATCAATTCCGGTGGTGGTTCAGTTTGCAGAACAGAATGACTTCTGGTTACAACCGGGGTCGCCATGCTATACAGTGGAATCACAGGTTGAATAACTGAGAGTTTAGAGCTGTCATATTGAGGTAGTCTGGATAAGGCGTCAGCCATAAAGTTTTTCCCCCCAGGGATGTATTTAAGAGTAAAGTTGAAACAATTGAAGTATTGAGACCAGCGCACTTGCTTTGGGGAGAGTTTACGAGATGTCGTCAGCGATTCCAAATTTTTGTGATCAGTCCATACCTCAAATGGGTGAGGGGCACCTTCTAGAAAATGGCGCCAAGACATGAGTGCCCAACGAACTGCAAATGCCTCTTTCTCCCAAATCGCCCATCTTCTCTCAGTGTCGGACAACTTACAAGAGGTGTAAGCGCAGGGTTGTAGTTGACCTTGTTGGTTGTATTGTAATAAGACAGCTCCAACTTAAGCATATTTCAAATGATTAAGGTTACTTTTACTGAATAAGAAAGGACAGCAGCGAAGGTTAAGCAAGGAGTGACTACTTTAGGCGCGAAGCGTACATATCAAAGCATAAGCCAACCTCCATGAAACCAGATAATTTAAACAAATCTAATTGGTACTTAACTCTCCACATCATTATTGCAGCTAGAATTGCTTTTGCCCAAAAATGGAAATCCAGTGACATTCCATCAGAGTCAATATTAATCGCTAAAATTATGGACTGTGCAGAAGCAGACAAGCTTACCAGCCTATTGAGAGACAAACAAGATTCGCTATTCTATCTGTGCTGGGATCGCTGGTACGCTTGGCTACAAAGGAATTTAAAGAAGCGGACTGAACATTGCTGATTTAGAATCTCTATATGCTTTGATTACACTCCTTCACTTTGTCCTGGTTTCTTTCATATAATTTTTTTTCCGCCTTTCTTATTGGAGATATGTATTAAATTAATAAGTGGTAAATGTTAGCTATAGTGTTATAACTCTAGTTATATTGTAATACTCTCTGCAATCACTTTGTATCATTTAATGTCTTATTCTGTAAGCTTTTGCTTTTTAATGATCCAATAAAAAATTTTAAAAAAAAAAGCATAAGCCAACCTCAATAACCCATGACCCACACAATAGTGTCCAATGCAATATCCTCCACGATGTCAGGTGGGCAGGACGTCCAGAGAAGTCATCAGAATGGAATGTGATACCGTTGGGTCTAGCGATATCACCACCTAGCTCCATCTTCCTCCAGCACACATAGTGAACACAAACCCCCACCCTCCCCGTTTCCATGGCAGCCAAGCATGCAGCAAAGCGAAGGCTGACAACTGTGAAGTTGATGCTATTATACATCTTGGCACAAATGATCTGTCCCAAAAAGATGTAGTTTCTGTGCAGAATGATTTCCAGAGTTTGGGGTACGAACTTAGTAGTACAGGTTGTAGGCTTATCTTCTCAGAGGTTATACCAGTATACAAGGAACAAAAAGGAAAGGGCCAGCGCATAGCAGAGTTTAATGTGTGGCTAAAGGAGTGGTGTAAAAAGGAAGGCTTTGGTTTTATTAGTCATGATGCCTGCAGCTGGTCCAATGATAAACTGTACAAAAGAGATGGTTTGCACCCATCCAAGAAAGGGACTGAGTTACTTGGCATTAAATTCACAGATTTCCTGGCTAAACATTTAAACTGAATAGTGGGGACAGAGAATCAATAGATAAAGAACATTTCTGTCCCCAGCAAACTAAAATTCATAGGGTTATCAGTGCATGTAACATAGATGTTTGTGCGGGTAATATTATCACCACTGCTGTCAAGCAAAACCAAACAATTAACAGTGAGTACCATACCATGTGCATGAACCATACAAGTGGCAAAGAAATAGGGGCAAAGAGAACCATAGCCAGGCATAACACAGGTTACGTAGACAGTAAACACAGGGTCAATCAAAATGGACTCAAAAAAAAAAAAAAAGAAATGTCTATACACCAATGCACAGAGTATGAGGAATAAACAGGGTGAATTAGAAATTCAAGTAAATGAGGGCAGATATGATATTGTTGCCATTACAGAAACTTGGTGGGATGAAACCCACAAATGGAACATACAGCTAGAAGGATTTACATTATTGCCCCATACATCCCTTCGACAGATCCGCTCCCACAGAGAGGGCCTTCTCAGGGTACCGTCGGCCGGACAATGCCGGTTGGCGGTGCCCAGGGGAAGACCCTTCTCTGTGGCGGGCCCTGCCCTCTGGAATGACCTTCCCCCCGATCTACGCACCATCGTGGACCTCCGCCTCTTCCGCCAACGTCTTAAAACGTACTTATTCTAACACGCCGGCCTAGCATAACCCCGTTTCTGATTTTATAGGGATAATTTTAAATTTTAGAATGTTAGTATTTTAGCACAGGGAATTATTTAATTAGTTTTTAAAATTTTGGATTTTGTACTGTGTATGTTTTTTAATGATGCCTGTGCGCCGCCCTGGGTCCTTTTTTAGGAGAAGGGCGGGGTATAAATTTAATAAAATAAAATAAATAAATATTTAAAAGAAATAGACCAAATAAAAGAGGAGGTGGAGTTGCACTATATATAAGAAATAATTACATCTCTACAGAAATAGAGCACAACAATGATGAGAACTATCTTGAATGTATTTGGGTCAATATTAAAGGTTGGGGGGGGGATGATATTGTCATAGGTCTATACTACAGGCCACCCAACCAAGCAGAGGAAGTGGATGAACTTTTTGCTAACCAGCTAACTAAGGTATGTAGGAAGCACACTACAATAGTAATGGGAGATTTTAACTACCCTGACATCAATTGGGAAACAAACTCTGCACCAAGTGGAAGATCCAACAGGTTCCTAACAAACCTAGCAGACAACTTTGTTTCCCAAAAGGTAGAGAAGGGAACAAGGGGATCAGCAATATTGGACTTAATTCTCACTAACAGAGAGGAAATGATAGAAGGTGTAGAAGCTACAGGAACTTTGGGGGTAAGCGATCATGAAATACTGGAATTCAACATTATGCAAACAAAAGTAGTAGAACAAAGTCAAACTAGAGTCTTAGACTTTAAGAGAGCTAATTTCAATAAACTTAGAGAGAGCTTGGGAAGGATTCCATGGATGAGAATCCTCAAGGGGAAAACAACTCAAGAAGCTTGGGAAATTTTGAAAAATGAGATTATAAAAGCCCAGTCCAGCGCAATACCAATGAAGAAGAAAAATAACAGTTCCCAAAAGAAACCAGCATGGCTGCATAAAGAACTCTCTGACAAATTGAAACCACAGCCACTCGGTCTTGGTCGGGTTGAGCCTAAGTCCGTTACTTCCCATCCAGATCCGCACGGCTTCCAGGCACTGGCACATCACCGCTACAGCATCGTTGGGGTGGTTTGGGGTAGATATATACAACTGAGTATCATCAGCGTATAGATGGTATTCTACCCCAAAACCACGGATGATCTCACCCAGCGGCTTCATGTATGTGTTAAACAGGAGAGGCGAGAGGACTGACCCCTGAGGCACCCCACACGTGAGTGGTCTCGAGGTCGACCTCTGCCCCCCTGCCAACACAAATTGCGATCGGCCAGAGAGGTAGGAGGAGAACCATCGTAAGACGGTGCCTCCCACTCCCAACCCCCCCAGCCGATGCAATAGGATACCATGGTCGATGGTATCGAAAGCTGCCGAGAGGTCTAATAGGACCAGGATGGAGGAACAACCTCCATCTCTGGCCCTCCAGAGATCATCAACCAACGCGACCAATGCCGTCTCGGTGCTATGCCCGGGCCGAAAGCCGGACTGGCGCGGATCTAGATAGTCAACTTCCTCCAGGTGACGGGGAAACTGTTGTGCCACCACACTCTCAACAACCTTCGCCACGAAGGGAAGGTTGGAGACTGGACGGTAGTTGTTTAGAAGAGTTGGATCCAAAGAGGGCTTCTTAAGGAGGGGCCTCACCATCGCTTCTTTTAGGGAAGCAGGCAAGGAACCCTCACTTAAGGATGCGTTGACAACCTCTTGGAGCCAGCCTCGTGTCACCTCCCAGGATGCCAGTACAAGCCAGGAGGGGCACGGGTCCAATAAACATATGGTGGCTCGCAGTCGCCCACGTAACCTGTCCATATCATCGGAAGTAACGGAGTCAAACTCCTCCCAAACAAGATCTGTCTCGTGGCATCCCACTGGGCCATCAATGGAGGGTAACCCGTTCTGTATCTGAGCGGTTTTCTCCTGCAGAAAAGTCACAAATTCCTCTGCTCTACCCTGTAACGGGGCTTCCCGCACCCTTTGCTGAAGTAGGGAGCGGGTCACCCTAAACAGGGCGGCAGGGCGGTTTTCTGCGGATGCTATGAGAGTAGCACAATGATGGCGTTTGGCCACTCTCAGCGCCACAATGTAAGTCCGTAAATGGGCTCTTACCTGTGTCCGGTCAGATTCAGATCGGGTAGACCTCCATCTTCCCTCTAGGCATCTCTTGCGGCGTTTCATCACCCGCAGCTCTTCGGTAAACCAAGGAGCCAGGGTGGTTCGGCGCCGCAAGAGAGGCCGCAAGGGCGCGACCCGATCCAAGGCTCCCACGGCCGCACTATTCCATGCGGCCGTGAGGTCCTCTATCGGGGCACGGGTCAGGGGTACAGGAAATGGCCCAAGCGCCGTCTGGAACCCATCCGGGTCCATCAGGCGCCTGGGGCGGTACCAGATTGGAGACTCTGGTTCCGCCTCCCTGCGGAGGGGAGCAGCGGTCGGAAAGTCGAGCCGGAGAAGTGAGTGGTCTGACCACTCTGGTTGACCTTCTGGTTGACCACTCTGGTTGACCTTCTAACAAATTTCACCTGTATCTCTCTAGGTACTTCATTTATCCTGGCATATGCTGAGTTTATTCTGTAGGCTAGATCAATGTCCCCCCTGATCTCATCCTTAGGTTTATGTAAATAGTCTGCTATAATTGTGCTCATGAGATCAGGGAGGCATTCACCAGGTTCCTCAAAAACATTCTGAAATCTCAAAAAATATGTCATTCTTTCCATATCAATCCTAGACACATGCTCATTTATTTCCACAACCTCATTAGTAACATTTTTAATCTCTCCCTTAGCCCCCGCCAGCCCCCCTTCCAATTCTTCATTCTTCTGTGTGTTTTCCAGCACTAGTTTCCGTGTGTCCAATAACTCCTTCTTAAAGTTAATATTTTCTGCCCTCTGGGCCTTAATTTCTTGTACCAAAGTTTGTATAACAGATTCAAGAGAAGCCATCCTTTGTTCTAAGCTTGCCAGTGCTGTTTCTTGTGCCATGATTAGCTGTTAAAATCAATGCCACTAAAATGGCGTTTTCTGGGTGAGGCTGATGAGGCAGATCAGGAGCCATGAAGTTCCGTTCAGGGTTGTAAAGTTGCAAAGTTCAGGAACCAAGAGAGAAACAATTTTCCAACTCAATAAGTATAATAGCGAAGGTACTCCAGAAAAGAAATCACAAATCCAAAAAGAAAAAATTCTTCATTAATAACCAGAGGAAGTCCAAATTGCAAAGAGACGCTGGGAATTTTCCATAAGTGAAATAGTCAGTCAGGAACAAAGAGAAGCCATCCTCCACCGCCCAAGCTCAAAGCCCGAAGGAGAGAGTGGTAAAATAAATTGTTTCAGCTAGACCTAGAGACATTGTTGCAAGCAAACCGCAGATCACTTTCCCTTGCTGCAAACAGTCAGGATTAAAGATTTCCGCTTCCTCGCTGCGAGGAGCCATTTTCAAGTGCCGCTTGAGTCCGAGGTTTTTTTTTTACAAACAAACACCCCCCTCCCAGTCCTTTCAGCCCGGCTGACAGCAGAAAAAAAAGTTTTAAATCACTCACTCTCCCCCTCGCAGCTGAAGCCCCGAGAAGCCTTCCGACTCATTCGATCAACTCTCTCCATGATCGCGAATGGCGCCGTCTGCCTTTGGCGAAGGGAAAACCCCCCGCAGCATGTTCTCCTTCACCTAAGCCGAAGACAAGGGTCGCTTCCCCCACCGCCGTGGGGGGAAGCATCCCAGGCAAGCCGGCTTTACGGGAGACCCCCAAAAACGGGGCGTCTCGCCCCCGTGGGGGGGCAGAAAAAGCAACAAAACGGCGAGCGAGCGCTAGGCTCGCCCGTCGCCGCTGGAGCCGGAACCGGAAGTCAATAATTTTAATTTGTTGACCGCTCCCTCTCCCCAAAGGGACTTGGAGCGGTGCACAGGGAAAACTAAAACAATAAATATACAAACACATTAAAAACAAATTAAACATATACCTGTGCTAAAATACCCCATTAACATACTAAAATTCCCAGTTAAAACAACTAAAACCCCATAGAGAGAGACTACCCTAGGCCGGCCAAGCAGAAAAGATGTGTTTTTAGTTTTAGACGGAAGGAGCGGAAGTCTGTAGTCGTTCTAATGTCGGGGGGAAGGTCGTTCCAGAGGGCTGGGCCTGCCACAGAGAGAGCCCTTCCCCTGGGCGTCGCCCGCTGACAAAGTCTAGTGGACGGCACCCGGAGAAGTCCCTCTCTGTGGGAGCGAATCGGCCGTGAGGATGTATGAGGCAGGATCCGATCCCACAGATAGCTAGGTCCCGAGCCATGGAGCGCTTTAAAAATGATGACTAATACCTTGAAGCGCACCCGGAAGACGACAGGCAGCCAGTGCAGCTCGTGCAAGAGCGGTGTTATGTGGGTAAACCTGGAGGTTCCCAGAATTGCCCGCGCGGCTGCGTTCTGGACCATCTGAAGTCTCCGGGTGCACCTCAAGGGGAGCCCCATGTAGAGAGAGTTACAATAGTCCAGTCGGGATGTCACGAGAGCATGAGTGACTGTGCGAAGGGCGTCCCGATCCAATAGGGGGCGCAACTGGCGAACCAGGCGAACCTGGTAAAACGCCCTCCTAGCCACGGCTGTCACTTGATCTTCCATGGACAGCCGGACATCTAGGAGGACACCCAAGTTGCGCGCCCCATCCACAGGGGCAAGATGTTCGCCCCCTATGGCCAGCGATGGAGTCAGCTGGTTGAATCGGGCAGCCAGAAACCACAGCCACTCGGTCTTGGTCGGGTTGAGTCTGAGTCCGTTACTTCCCATCCAGATCCGTACGGCTTCCAGGCACTGGCACATCACCGCTACGGCATCGTTGGGGTGGTTTGGGGTAGATATATACAGCTGAGTGTCATCAGCGTAGAGATGGTACTCTACCCCAAAACCACGGATGATCTCACCCAGCGGCTTCATATATGTGTTGAACAGAAGAGGCGAGAGGACCGACCCCTGAGGCACCCCACATGTGAGGGGTCTCGAGGTCGACCTCTGCTCTCCTGCCAACACAAATTGCGATCGGCCAGAGAGGTAGGAGGAGAACCACCGTAAAACGGTGCCTCCCACCCCCAACCCCCCCAGCCGATGCAATAGGATACCATGGTCGATGGTAACAAAAGCCGCCGAGAGGTCTAATAGGACCAGGATGGAGGAACAACCCCCATCTCTGGCCCTCCAGAGATCATCAACCAACGCGACCAATGCCGTCTCGGTGCTATGCCCGGGCCGAAAGCCGGACTGGCGCGGATCTAGATACTCAACTTCCTCCAGGTGACAGGGAAACTGTTGTGCCACCACACTCTCAACAACCTTCGCCAAAAAGGGAAGGTTGGAGACTGGACGATAGTTGGTTAATAAAGCTGGATCCAAAGAGGGCTTCTTGAGGAGGGGCCTCACCATAGCTTCTTTTAGGGAAGCAGGCAAGGAACCCTCACTCAAGGATGCGTTGACAACCTCTTGGAGTCAGCCTCGTGTCACCTCCCAGGATGCCAGTACAAGCCAGGAGGGACACGGGTCCAATAAACATGTGGTGGCTCGCAGTCGCCCACGTAACCTGTCCATATCTTCGGAAGTAACGGAGTCAAACTCCTCCCAAACAAGATCTGTCTCGTGGCATCTCACTGGGCCATCAATGGGGGCTAACTCGTTCTGTATCTGAGCGATTTTCTCCTGCAGAAAAATCACAAATTCCCCTGCTCTACCCTGTAGCGGGGCTTCCCGCACCCTCTGTTGAAGGAGGGAGCGGGTCACCCTAAACAGGGCGGCAGGGCGGTTTTCTGCGGATGCTATGAGAGTGGCACAATGATGACGTTTGGCCACTCTCAGCGCCACAATGTAAGTCCGTAAATGGGCTCTTACCTGTGTTCGGTCGGATTCAGAACGGGTAGACCTCCATCTTCTCTCTAGGCATCTCTTGCGGCGGTTCATCACCCTCAGGTCCTCGGTAATACCAGGGAGCCAGGGTGGCTCGCCGCCGCAAGAGAGGCCGCAAGGGCGCGACCCGATCCAAGGCTCCCGTGGTCGCAGTATTCCATGCGACCACGAGGTCCTCGATCGGGGCGCGGGTCAGGGGTACAGGAAGTGGCCCAAGCGCCGTCTGAAACCCATCAGGGTCCATCAGGCGCCTGGGGCGAAACCAAATTGGTGACCCAGGTTCCGCCTCCCCGCGGAGGGGGGCAGTGGTTGGAAAGTCGAGCCGGAGAAGTGAGTGGTCTGACCATGACAAGGGCGTGATGTCTATATCCCCTATACCCAGATCACTCTTCCACTGGCCAGAGACAAAGATGAGATCCGGTGTATGTCCACCCTCGTGGGTGGGGCCTAAAATTAGTTGGGTCCGGTCCATGGCCGTCATGGAAGCCATGAACTCCCGAGCTACCTCGGATGATTCGCCCACCGATGGCAGATTAAAGTCCCCCATGACTAAAAGTCTTGGGGTCTCAACTGCCACCGTAGCGATCACCTCCAGGAGCTCGGGCAGAGCTGCTGCTACATAGCGGGGAGCCAGGTATATAACCAGCACGCCCAACTGCCTCCCTAGGCCCCACTTCACGCAGAGGGACTCACAACCGGTAGTCTGTGGCACAGTGGTCTCTCTCGGCTCAAGACTTTCCTTTACAATAACCGCTACCCCACCACCCCTGCCAAGGGCCCGAGGCTGATGAAAAGCACGGTAGCCTGGTGGGCATATTTCAACGAGGGGAAGTCCACCCTCGCGGCCCAACCAGGTCTCCGCTATTCCTGCCAGGTCCGGCCCCTCCTCTGACACAAGGTCATAAATGAGGGGGGCTTTGTTGACCACAGACCTGGCATTACAAAACATCAGCCGCAGGCCCTGGCTCTGTACTTCCTGACCACCTAGCAAACGGGGGTTGAGGCACTTCACCGTTTGCAACCAACGGTTCTGTGCCCTCAACCGGGAGGATGGAAATTGTCTCCCCTCGGACCTGCCTCTCCCCACGACCTTCTGGATGGAAATGCCCTCTGACGGGACGACTCGTATTTCCCCCCTACTAACGGCTCCTTCCGCTACCCTCCGTCGTCTGCCGGCCTGGCCCTCTCTTTCCATCTCTATCTCTATCTGTCTATACCCTCCCCCCTCCCTGGTACCCCCTAAAATAGACAATAACCTAGAAACTAAAAAACCCCTGAGACCACGCTTCTTCCACCTCTCCGGATTAATAAATCCCTCATCAAGGCGGGCCCTCGTTAGAGTGGAGGGCCAAACCTGCGAGAGCGGGGACTCTCGCAGTCGCAACAGGTCAGCTCTCGAGTACATGATATAATTAATAATATGATTAAATAATTAATTAATAATTGATATAATAATAAATAGTATAAATAGATAGTAAAATTTAAAATTTAAATAGGTCGCAGTGCATAATTTAAAAAGGCATAATGGCAGCTAAAATGTACAGAATGTTAAATACAAAAATTCATAGTTAAAGTTCAGGAGTGCATAGTATAGTAATAAATAGTAATAAAAGGCTCAGAGGTCTTGGAATGATGTTATATTCCTCGAGAGTTCTAAAATAGTTCTCAGCAGTTCTTATAGTTCTAAGGCCAGGGGAATGGAGAGTTAATGATGGTAAATGGACCATGGGGTGAGGTCTAAGGTACAGGCCTCAGCTGCTAGGTCTTCCAGTTCCCTCATGGTCCCCCGGCTTCGTCCCGGCAGCCAGGCCTCCATGCCAGGCCTCCATGCCGCCCGTCGTTCGCCCCCACTGCTCACCACTCATTTCTCCGGCTCTCTCACAGCCTTCCGGCCCTCTCACGGCCTCTGAATGGCGCTCAGTGAGCAGCGTCCGTCGTCCGGCTCGACTGCCAGGTGGCCAGGCCTCCATGCCGCCCTGCCGCTCGCCCCCCGCCGCTCACCACTCGGTCGTTCCGTCTCTCTCTCACAGGCTCTCTCACAGCCTCGGTCGTTCCAGCTCTCTCACAGCCTCTCTCACAGCCTCTCTCATAGCCGCCGACTCGTTCTTCCTTCTTGGCTCTCTCACAGCCTCCAGCCTCCAGCTCTCTCACAGCCTCCAGCCTCCAGCCGTTTCATGGCCTCCGGGTGGCGCTCAGCGGAAAGCGCCCGGCGTCAGGCTCGGCGCCCGGCCCGGCGTTTCGTCAGCTGGCCTCCTCCTGCCTCCTGCCTCCGACCTCTTTGCTTGAGCCTCCGACCACCCTGGGAGACCCGCCTGGTTTCAAACCGCTGCCAGGGTGGTCCACTCACTGGGTCCGGCCCCTTAGGTGGTCTCACAAGCCAGACTTGCTCATTTTAGCCGACCATCGAGCCTCCGCGACCAGCACGGGACTCAAGAGCCGACCGCCATCTCGCGCATGCGCAGAGTGGTATGTAGGTAGGTAGGTAGGTAGGTAGGTAGGTAGGTAGGTAGGTAGAGGAATAGAGAGGGAGAGGAAGAAATACAGTAGATAGGTAGGTAGAGGGATAGAGAGAGAGGGAGAAATACAGTAGGTAGGTTGGTAGGTAGAGGGATAGAGAGGGAGTGGTAGAAATACAGAAGGTCGGTAGGTGGAAAGATAGAGACGGAGAGAGAGATATAAAGTAGGTAGGTAGGTGGGTAGGTAGGTAGCTAGGTAGAAGAATAGAGAGAGAGGGAGAAACAAAGTAGGCAGGCAGGCAGGTAGGTAGGTAGGTAGGTAGGTAGGTGGAGGGATAGAGAGAAAGAGGGAGAAATACACTAGGTAGGCAGGTAGAGGGATAGAGATAGAGACGGAGAAACACAGTAGGTAGGTAGTTAGAGGGTTAGAGAGGGAGTGGGCGAAATACAGTAGGTAGGTAGGTAGGTAGAGGGAGAGAGAGGGAGAGGTAGATATACAGTAGGTAGGTAGGTAGAAGGATAAAGAGAGAGGTATAAATACAGTACATAGGTAGGTAGGTAGGTAGGTAGGTAGGTAGGTAGGTAGGTAGGTAGGTAGGTAGGTAGAGGGAGAGAGAGAGAGAGGGAGATATACAGTAGGTAGGTAGGTAGGTAGGTAGGTAGGTAGGTAGGTAGGTAGGTAGGTAGGTTGGTAGGTAGGTAGGTAGGTAGGTAGGTAGGTAGGTAGAAGGATAGAGAGAGAGAGGGCGAAATAAAGTAGGTAGGTAGGTAGGTAGGTAGGTAGGTAGGTAGGTAGGTAGGTAGGTAGGTAGGTAGGTAGGTAGAGGGATAGAGAGGGAGCGGGAGAGATACAGCAGGTAGGTAGGTATGGAGAGGGATAGAGAGGGAGAGGGAGAAATACAGTAGGTAGTTAGATAGAGAGATAGAGAGGGAGAAGAAGAAAAACAGTAGGTAGGTAGGTAGGTAGGTAGAGGGATAGAAAGAGAGGGAGAAATGCAGTAGGTAGGTAGGTAAGTGGAGGGATAGAGAGGGAGAGGGAGAAATACAGTAGGTAGGAAGGTAGGTAGAGTGATAGAGAGGGAGAGGGAGAAATATAGTAAGTGGCTCGGGACCTAGTTATCTGCGGGATCGGATCCTGCCCCATACATCCTCACGGCCAATTCGCTCCCACAGAGAGAGACGTCTCCGAGTGCCGTCCACTAGGCTATGCCAGCGGGCGACGCCCAGGGGAAGGGCCTTCTCTGTGGCGGGCCCGGCCCTCTGGAACGACCTTCCCCCGAAATCAGAACAACTACGGACCTCCGCTCCTTCCGTCAGAAACTTAAAACATACTTTTTCTGCTTGGCCGGCCTAGGTTAGTCTCCGTCTAATAGGGTGATAGGGATTTTAGGTAATTTATAATTGGGGATTTTAGCGCAGGGATAATCTAGTTTAATCTGTTTTTATTTATTCTATTTATGTATTTTCTACAGTTATTTTAATTTTCCCTGTGCACCGCTCCGAGTCCCCTTGGGGAGAGGATGCGGTATACAAATAAAATTATTATTATTATTATTATTAGGTAGAGGGATAGAGAGGGAGACGGAGATACAGAGAAGGAAGGTAGCAAGGTAAGTAGGTAGGTAGAGGAATAGAGGGGGAGAGGGAGAAATACTGACGGTAGGTAGGTAGGAAGGTAGGTAGGTATGTAGGTAGGTGTGTAGGGAGGAAGGGAGGAGGTAGGTATGTAGAGGGATAGAGAGGGAGAGGGAGAAATACACAAGGTAGGTTGGTAGAGGTATAGAGAGGGAGAGGGAGAAGTAGAATAGGTAGGTAGGTAGGTAGAGGGATAGAGAGGGAGAGGGAGAAATACAGTAGGTAGGTAGGCAGGTAAGTAGGTAGGTAGAGGGATATAGAGAGAGGGATATACACAGTAGGTAGGTAGGTAGGTAAGTAGGTAGGTAGGTAGGTAAGTAGGTAGAGGGATAGAGAGGGAGAAATACAGTACGTAGGTAGGTAGGTAGAGGGAGAGAGAGGGAGAGGGAGATATACAGTAGGTAGGTAGGTAGGTAGGTAGGTAGGTAGGTAGGTAGGTAGGTAGGTAGGTAGGTAGGTAGGTAGGTAGGTAGGTAGGTAGAGGGAGAGAGAGGGAGAGGGAGATATAAAGTAGGTAGGTAGGTAGGTAGGTAGGTAGGTAGGTAGGTAGGTAGGTAGGTAGGTAGGTAGGTAGGTAGGTAGAGGGATAGAGAGGGAGAGGGAGAAATAAAGTAGGTAGAGGGATAGAGAGGGAGGGAGAAATACAGTAGGTAGGTAGGTAGAGGGTTAGAGAGGGAGTGGGAGAAATATAGTAGGTAGGTAGTTAGGTAGGTAGGTAGAGGGATAGAGAGGGAGAGGGAGAAATACAATAGGTAGGTAGGGAGAGGGATAGAGAGGGAATGGGAGAAATACAGAAGGTAGGTAGGTAGGTAGAGGGATAGAGAGGGAGAGGGAAAATACAGTAAGTAGTTAGGTAGGTAGAGGGATAGAGAGGGAGAGGGAGAAATACAGTAGGTAGGGAGGGAGATTGATACAGAGGGAGAGGGAGAAATACAGTAGGTTGGTAGGCAGGTGAAGGGATAGAGAGAGAAATACAGTAGGTAGGTAGGTAGGTAGGTAGGTAGGTAGGTAGGTAGGTAGAGGGATAAGGAGGGGAGAGGGAGAAATACAGTAAGTTAGGTAGGTAGGTAGGTGCAGGGATAGAGAGAGGGAGAAATACAGTACATAGGTAGGAATGTAGTTAGGTTGGTAGAGGTTGGTAGAGGGCTAGAGGGAGAAGGAGGGATACTGTAGGTAGGTAGGTAAGTAGGTAAAATGATAGAGAGAAAGGGAGTTATACAGTAGGTAGGTAGGTAGAGGGATAGAGAGGGAGAGGGAGAAATACACAAGGTAGGTTGGTAGAGGTATAGAGAGGGAGAGGGAGAAGTAGAATAGGTAGGTAGGTAGGTAGAGGGATAGAGAGGTAGAGGGAGAAATACAGTAGGTAGGTAGGCAGGTAAGTAGGTAGGTAGAGGGATATAGAGAGAGGGATATACACAGTAGGTAGGTAGGTAGGTAGGTAAGTAGGTAGGTAGGTAGGTAAGTAGGTAGAGGGATAGAGAGGGAGAAATACAGTATGTAGGTAGGTAGGTAGAGGGAGAGAGAGGGAGAGGGAGATATACAGTAGGTAGGTAGGTAGGTAGGTAGGTAGGTAGGTAGGTAGGTAGGTAGGTAGGTAGAGGGAGAGAGAGGGAGAGGGAGATATAAAGTAGGTAGGTAGGTAGGTAGGTAGGTAGGTAGGTAGGTAGGTAGGTAGGTAGGTAGGTAGGTAGGTAGAGGGATAGAGAGGGAGAGGGAGAAATAAAGTAGGTAGAGGGATAGAGAGGGAGGGAGAAATACAGTAGGTAGGTAGGTAGAGGGTTAGAGAGGGAGTGGGAGAAATATAGTAGGTAGGTAGTTAGGTAGGTAGGTAGAGGGATAGAGAGGGAGAGGGAGAAATACAGTAGGTAGGTAGGGAGAGGGATAGAGAGGGAATGGGAGAAATACAGAAGGTAGGTAGGTAGGTAGAGGGATAGAGAGGGAGAGGGAAAATACAGTAAGTAGTTAGGTAGGTAGAGGGATAGAGAGGGAGAAGAAGAAAAACAGTAGGTAGGTAGGTAGGTAGGTAGAGGGATAGAAAGAGAGGGAGAAATACAGTAGGTAGGTAGGTAGAGGGATAGAGAGGGAGAGGGAGGAATGCAGTAGGTAGGTAGGTAGGTAGGTAAGTGGAGGGATAGAGAGGGAGAGGGAGAAATACAGTAGGTAGGAAGGTAGGTAGAGTGATAGAGAGGGAGAGGGAGAAATATAGTAGGTAGTTAGGTAGGTAGGTAGGTGGAGGGATAGAAAGAGAGGGAGGAATGCAGTAGGTAGGTAGGTAAGTGGAGGGATAGAGAGGGAGAGGGAGAAATACAGTAGGTAGGAAGGTAGGTAGAGTGATAGAGAGGGAGAGGGAGAAATATAGTAGGTAGTTAGGTAGGTAGGTAGGTGGAGGGATAGAAAGAGAGGGAGAAATGCAGTAGGTAGGTAGGTAAGTGGAGGGATAGAGAGGGAGAGGGAGAAATACAGTAGGTAGGAAGGTAGGTAGAGTGATAGAGAGGGAGATGGAGAAATATAGTAAGTGGCTCGGGACCTAGTCATCTGCGGGATCGGATCCTGCCCCATACATCCTCACGGCCGATTCGCTCCCACAGAGAGGGACGTCTCCGAGTGCCGTCCACTAGGCTATGCCAGCGGGCGACGCCCAGGGGAAGGGCCTTCTCTGTGGCGGGCCCGGCCCTCTGGAACGACCTTCCCCCCGAAATCAGAACAACTACGGACCTCCGCTCCTTCCGTCAGTAACTTAAAACATACTTTTTCTGCTTGGCCGGCCTAGGTTAGTCTCCGTCTAATAGGGTGATAGGGATTTTAGGTAATTTATAATTGGGGATTTTAGCGCATTGATAATCTAGTTTAATCTGTTTTTATTTATTCTATTTATGTATTTTCTACAGTTATTTTAATTTTCCCTGTGCACCGCTCCGAGTCCCCTTGGGGAGAGGATGCGGTATACAAATAAAATTATTATTATTATTATTATTAGCTAGAGGGATAGAGAGGGAGACGGAGATACAGAGAAGGAAGGTAGCAAGGTAAGTAGGTAGGTAGAGGAATAGAGGGGGAGAGGGAGAAATACTGACGGTAGGTAGGTAGGAAGGTAGGTAGGTATGTAGGTAGGTGTGTAGGGAGGGAGGGAGGAGGTAGGTATGTAGAGGGATAGAGAGGGAGAGGGAGAAATACACAAGGTAGGTTGGTAGAGGTATAGAGAGGGAGAGGGAGAAGTAGAATAGGTAGGTAGGTAGGTAGAGGGATAGAGAGGGAGAGGGAGAAATACAGTAGGTAGGTAGGCAGGTAAGTAGGTAGGTAGAGGGATATAGAGAGAGGGATATACACAGTAGGTAGGTAGGTAGGTAAGTAGGTAGGTAGGTAGGTAAGTAGGTAGAGGGATAGAGAGGGAGAAATACAGTACGTAGGTAGGTAGGTAGAGGGAGAGAGAGGGAGAGGGAGATATACAGTAGGTAGGTAGGTAGGTAGGTAGGTAGGTAGGTAGGTAGGTAGAGGGAGAGAGAGGGAGAGGGAGATATAAAGTAGGTAGGTAGGTAGGTAGGTAGGTAGGTAGGTAGGTAGGTAGGTAGGTAGGTAGGTAGGTAGGTAGGTAGGTAGGTAGGTAGGTAGGTAGGTAGAGGGATAGAGAGGGAGAGGGAGAAATAAAGTAGGTAGCGGGATAGAGAGGGAGGGAGAAATACAGTAGGTAGGTAGGTAGAGGGTTAGAGAGGGAGTGGGAGAAATATAGTAGGTAGGTAGTTAGGTAGGTAGGTAGAGGGATAGAGAGGGAGAGGGAGAAATACAGTAGGTAGGTAGGGAGAGGGATAGAGAGGGAATGGGAGAAATACAGAAGGTAGGTAGGTAGGTAGAGGGATAGAGAGGGAGAGGGAAAATACAGTAAGTAGTTAGGTAGGTAGAGGGATAGAGAGGGAGAGGGAGAAATACAGTAGGTAGGTAGGGAGATTGATACAGAGGGAGAGGGAGAAATACAGTAGGTTGGTAGGCAGGTGAAGGGATAGAGAGAGAAATACAGTAGGTAGGTAGGTAGGTAGGTAGGTAGGTAGGTAGGTAGGTAGGTAGGTAGGTAGGTAGGTAGGTAGGTAGGTAGAGGGATAAGGAGGGAGAGGGAGAAATACAGTAAGTTAGGTAGGTAGGTAGGTGCAGGGATAGAGAGAGGGAGAAATACAGTACATAGGTAGGAATGTAGTTAGGTTGGTAGAGGTTGGTAGAGGGCTAGAGGGAGAAGGAGGGATACTGTAGGTAGGTAGGTAAGTAGGTAAAATGATAGAGAGAAAGGGAGTTATACAGTAGGTAGGTAGGTAGAGGGATAGAGAGGGAGAGGGAGAAATACACAAGGTAGGTTGGTAGAGGTATAGAGAGGGAGAGGGAGAAGTAGAATAGGTAGGTAGGTAGGTAGAGGGATAGAGAGGGAGAGGGAGAAATACAGTAGGTAGGTAGGCAGGTAAGTAGGTAGGTAGAGGGATATAGAGAGAGGGATATACACAGTAGGTAGGTAGGTAAGTAGGTAGGTAGGTAGGTAAGTAGGTAGAGGGATAGAGAGGGAGAAATACAGTATGTAGGTAGGTAGGTAGAGGGAGAGAGAGGGAGAGGGAGATATACAGTAGGTAGGTAGGTAGGTAGGTAGGTAGGTAGGTAGGTAGGTAGGTAGGTAGGTAGAGGGAGAGAGAGGGAGAGGGAGATATAAAGTAGGTAGGTAGGTAGGTAGGTAGGTAGGTAGGTAGGTAGGTAGGTAGGTAGGTAGGTAGGTAGGTAGGTAGGTAGAGGGATAGAGAGGGAGAGGGAGAAATAAAGTAGGTAGGTAGGTAGGTAGGTAGGTAGGTAGAATGATAGAGAGAAAGGGAGATATACAGTAGGTAGGTAGAGGGATAGAGAGAGAGAGGGAGAAATACAGTAGGTAGGTAGGTATGTAGGTAGGTAAGTAGGTAGGTAGGTAGGTAGGTAAGTAGGTAGAGGGATAGAGAGGGAGAAATACAGTACGTAGGTAGGTAGGTAGAGGGAGAGAGAGGGAGAGGGAGATATACAGTAGGTAGGTAGGTAGGTAGGTAGGTAGGTAGGTAGGTAGGTAGGTAGGTAGGTAGGTAGGTAGGTAGGTAGGTAGGTAGGTAGGTAGAGGGAGAGAGAGGGAGAGGGAGATATAAAGTAGGTAGGTAGGTAGGTAGGTAGGTAGGTAGGTAGGTAGGTAGGTAGGTAGAGGGATAGAGAGGGAGAGGGAGAAATAAAGTAGGTAGAGGGATAGAGAGGGAGGGAGAAATACAGTAGGTAGGTAGGTAGAGGGTTAGAGAGGGAGTGGGAGATATACAGAAGGTAGGTAGGTAGGTAGAGGGATAGAGAGGGAGAGGGAGAAATACAGTAGGTAGGTAGGGAGAGGGATAGAGAGGGAATGGGAGAAATACAGAAGGTAGGTAGGTAGGTAGAGGGATAGAGAGGGAGAGGGAAAATACAGTAAGTAGTTAGGTAGGTAGAGGGATAGAGAGGGAGAGGGAGAAATACAGTAGGTAGGGAGGGAGATTGATACAGAGGGAGAGGGAGAAATACAGTAGGTTGGTAGGCAGGTGAAGGGATAGAGAGAGAAATACAGTAGGTAGGTAGGTAGGTAGGTAGGTAGGTAGGTAGGTAGGTAGGTAGGTAGGTAGGTAGGTAGGTAGAGGGATAAGGAGGGAGAGGGAGAAATACAGTAAGTTAGGTAGGTAGGTAGGTGCAGGGATAGAGAGAGGGAGAAATACAGTACATAGGTAGGAATGTAGTTAGGTTGGTAGAGGTTGGTAGAGGGCTAGAGGGAGAAGGAGTGATACTGTAGGTAGGTAGGTAAGTAGGTAAAATGATAGAGAGAAAGGGAGTTATACAGTAGGTAGGTAGGTAGAGGGATAGAGAGGGAGAGGGAGAAATACACAAGGTAGGTTTATTAGATGTATAGAGAGGGAGAGGGAGAAGTAGAATAGGTAGGTAGGTAGGTAGAGGGATAGAGAGGGAGAGGGAGAAATACAGTAGGTAGGTAGGCAGGTAAGTAGGTAGGTAGAGGGATATAGAGAGAGGGATATACACAGTAGGTAGGTAGGTAGGTAGGTAGGTAGGTAGGTAAGTAGGTAGAGGGATAGAGAGGGAGAAATACAGTACGTAGGTAGGTAGGTAGGTAGAGGGAGAGAGAGGGAGAGGGAGATATACAGTAGGTAGGTAGGTAGGTAGGTAGGTAGGTAGGTAGGTAGGTAGGTAGGTAGGTAGGTAGGTAGGTAGGTAGAGGGATAAGGAGGGAGAGGGAGAAATACAGTAAGTTAGGTAGGTAGCTAGGTGCAGGGATAGAGAGAGGGAGAAATACAGTACATAGGTAGGAATGTAGTTGGTAGAGGTTGGTAGAGGGCTAGAGGGAGAAGGAGGGATACTGTAGGTAGGTAGGTAAGTAGGTAAAATGATAGAGAGAAAGGGAGTTATACAGTAGGTAGGTAGGTAGAGGGATAGAGAGGGAGAGGGAGAAATACACAAGGTAGGTAGGTAGAGGGATAGAGAGGGAGAGGGAGAAATAGAATAGGTAGGCAGGTAGGTAGATGGATAGAGAGGGTGAGATACAGTAGGTAGGTAGGCATGTCCCATGGCTAGGTCCCATGGCTCGGGACCTAGCTATCTGCGAGATCGGATCCTGCCCCACACATCCTCACGACCGATTCGCTCCCACAGAGAGGGGCTTCTCCGGGTGCCGTCCACTAGACTTTGTCAGCGGGCGACGCCCAGGGGAAGGGCGCTCTCTGTGGCGGGCCCGGCCCTCTGGAACGACCTTCCCCCTGATATTAGAACGACCACCGACCTCCGCTCCTTCCGTGTAAAATTGAAGACCCATCTCTTTCGACTGGCCGGCCTTGAATAGTTCTCTCTGTCTTTTAATTATAAATTTTAAATGGGTTTTTAATTTATGTTTTTAGCACGGGTAGATTTATTTAATTCGATTTTAAGAAATATTTGTATTATTGTATATTGTTTTTAATTATGCCTGTGCACCGCCCCGGGTCCCTGTGGGGAGAGGGTGCGGTTAATAAATCCCAAAAAAAAAAAAAAAAAAATGTAAGTAGGTAGGTAGAGGAATAGAGAGGGAGAGGGAGATACACAGTAGGTATGTAGGCAGGTAAGTAGGTAGGTAGAGGGATAGAGAGGGAGAAGGAGAAATATAGAAGGTAGGTAGTTAGGTAGCTAGGTAGAGGGATAGAGAGAGAGGGAGATACACAGTAGGTAGGTAGGCAGGTAAGTTGGTAGGTAGAGGGATAGAGAAGGAGAGGGAGGAATACAGTAGGTAGGTAGGTAGGTAGGTAGGTAGGTAGGTAGGTAGGTAGGTAGAATGATAGAGAGAAAGGGAGATATACAGTAGGTAGGTAGAGGGATAGAGAGAGAGAGGGAGAAATACAGTAGGTAGGTAGGTATGTAGGTAGGTAAGTAGGTAGGTAGGTAGGTAGGTAAGTAGGTAGAGGGATAGAGAGGGAGAAATACAGTACGTAGGTAGGTAGGTAGAGGGAGAGAGAGGGAGAGGGAGATATACAGTAGGTAGGTAGGTAGGTAGGTAGGTAGGTAGGTAGGTAGGTAGGTAGGTAGGTAGGTAGGTAGGTAGGTAGGTAGGTAGGTAGAGGGATAGAGAGGGAGAGGAAGAAATACAGTAGATAGGTAGGTAGAGGGATAGAGAGGGAGTGGTAGAAATACAGAAGGTCGGTAGGTGGAAAGATAGAGACGGAGAGAGAGATATACAGTAGGTAGGTAGGTGGGTAGGTAGGTAGCTAGGTAGAAGAATAGAGAGAGAGGGAGAAACAAAGTAGGCAGGCAGGTAGGTAGGTAGGTAGGTAGGTAGGTGGAGGGATAGAGAGAAAGAGGGAGAAATACACTAGGTAGGCAGGTAGAGGGATAGAGATAGAGACGGAGAAACACAGTAGGTAGGTAGTTTGAGGGTTAGAGAGGGAGTGGGCGAAATACAGTAGGTAGGTAGGTAGGTAGAGGGAGAGAGAGGGAGAGGTAGATATACAGTAGGTATATACAGTAGGTAGATATACAGTAGGTAGGTAGGTAGAAGGATAACGTTCATGACCTTGTGTCAGAGGGGGAGCCGGACCTGGTAGGAATTGCGGAAACCTGGTTGGGCCACGAGGGAGGACTCCCCCTCTTTGAAATGTGCCCACCAGGCTACCGCGCTTTTCATCAGCCCCGGGCCCAAGGTAGGGGTGGTGGGGTAGCGGTCATTATCAAGGAAGGTCTTGAGCCGAGAGAGACCATTGTGCCACAGACTACCGGTTGTGAGTCCCTCTGCGTGAAGTGGGGCTTAGGGAGGCAGTTGGGCTTGCTGGTCATATACCTGGCTCCCCGCTATGTAGCAGCAGCCCTGCCCGAGCTCCTGGAGGTGATCGCTACGGTGGCAGTGGAGACCCCCAGACTTATAGTCATGGGGGACTTTAATCTGCCATCGTTGGGCGAATCATCCGAGGTAGCTCGGGAGTTCATGGCTTCCATGACGGCCATGGACCTGACCCAACTAATTCAGGGCCCCACCCACGAGGGTGGACATACACCGGACCTCATCTTTGTCTCAGGCCAATGGAAGAGTGATCTGGGTATAGGGGATATAGTCATCACACCCTTGTCATGGTCAGACCACTCACTTCTCTGGCTCGACTTTCCGACCGCTGCTCCCCTCCGCTGGGAGGCGGAACCAGAATCACCTATCTGGGTCCGCCCCAGGCGCCTGATGGATCCGGATGGGTTCCAGACGGCGCTTGGGCCATTTCCTGTACCCCTGACCCGCGCCCCGATGGAGGACCTCGTGGCCGCATGGAACATTGCGACCGCGGGAGCCTTGGATCGGGTCGCGCCCTTGCGGCCTCTCTTGCGGCGGCGAACCACCCCGGCCCCTTGGTTCACCGAGGAGCTGAGGGGGATGAAACGCCACAAGAGATGCCTAGAGAGAAGATGGAGGTCTACTCGATCTGAATCTGACCGGACACAGGTAAGAGCCCATTTACGGACTTACATTGTGGCGCTGAGAGTGGCCAAACGTCATCATTGTGCCACTCTCATAGCATCCGCAGAAAACCGCCCGGCCGCCCTGTTTAGGGTGACCCGCTCCCTCCTTCAACAGAGGGTGCGGGAAGCCCCGCTACAGGGTAGAGCAGAGGAATTTGTGACTTTTCTGCAGGAAAAAATCGCTCAGATACAGAACGAGCTAGCCCCCATTGATGGTCCAGTGGGATGCCATGAGACAGATCTTGTGTGGGAGGAATTTGACTCCGTTGCTTCCGAGGATATGGACAGGCTACGTGGGCGACTGCGAGCCACCACATGTTTATTGGACCCGTGTCCCTCCTGGCTTGTACTGGCATCCTGGGAGGTGACACGAGGCTGGCTCCAAGAGGTTGTCAACGCTTCCTTAAGTGAGGGTTCCTTGCCTGCTTCCCTAAAAGAGGCTATGGTGAGGCCCCTCCTTAAGAAGCCCTCCTTGGACCCAGCTCTTTTAACCAGCTATCGTCCCGTCTCCAACCTTCCCTTTTTGGGGAAGGTTGTTGAGAGTGTGGTGGCACAACAGTTTCCCCGTCACCTGGAGATATACAGTAGGTAGGTAGAGGGATAGAGAGAGAGAGGGAGAAATACAGTAGGTAGGTAGGTATGTAGGTAGGTAAGTAGGTAGGTAGGTAGGTAGGTAGGTAAGTAGGTAGAGGGATAGAGAGGGAGAAATACAGTACGTAGGTAGGTAGGTAGAGGGAGAGAGAGGGAGAGGGAGATATACAGTAGGTAGGTAGGTAGGTAGGTAGGTAGGTAGGTAGGTAGGTAGGTAGGTAGGTAGGTAGGTAGGTAGAGGGATAAGGAGGGAGAGGGAGAAATACAGTAAGTTAGGTAGGTAGGTAGGTGCAGGGATAGAGAGAGGGAGAAATACAGTACATAGGTAGGAATGTAGTTAGGTTGGTAGAGGTTGGTAGAGGGCTAGAGGGAGAAGGAGGGATACTGTAGGTAGGTAGGTAAGTAGGTAAAATGATAGAGAGAAAGGGAGTTATACAGTAGGTAGGTAGGTAGAGGGATAGAGAGGGAGAGGGAGAAATACACAAGGTAGGTAGGTAGAGGGATAGAGAGGGAGAGGGAGAAATAGAATAGGTAGGCAGGTAGGTAGATGGATAGAGAGGGAGAGGGAGATATACAGTAGGTAGGTAGGCATGTAAGTAGGTAGGTAGAGGGATAGAGAGGGAGAGGGAGATACACAGTAGGTATGTAGGCAGGTAAGTAGGTAGGTAGAGGGATAGAGAGGGAGAAGGAGAAATATAGAAGGTAGGTAGTTAGGTAGCTAGGTAGAGGGATAGAGAGAGAGGGAGATACACAGTAGGTAGGTAGGCAGGTAAGTTGGTAGGTAGAGGGATAGAGAAGGAGAGGGAGGAATACAGTAGGTAGGTAGGTAGGTAGGTAGGTAGGTAGGTAGGTAGGTAGGTAGGTAGGTAGGTAGAATGATAGAGAGAAAGGGAGATATACAGTAGGTAGGTAGAGGGATAGAGAGAGAGAGGGAGAAATACAGTAGGTAGGTAGGTATGTAGGTAGGTAAGTAGGTAGGTAGGTAAGTAGGTAGAGGGATAGAGAGGGAGAAATACAGTACGTAGGTAGGTAGGTAGAGGGAGAGAGAGGGAGAGGGAGATATACAGTAGGTAGGTAGGTAGGTAGGTAGGTAGGTAGGTAGGTAGGTAGGTAGGTAGGTAGGTAGAGGGATAGAGAGGGAGAGGAAGAAATACAGTAGATAGGTAGGTAGAGGGATAGAGAGAGAGGGAGAAATACAGTAGGTAGGTTGGTAGGTAGAGGGATAGAGAGGGAGTGGTAGAAATACAGAAGGTCGGTAGGTGGAAAGATAGAGACGGAGAGAGAGATATACAGTAGGTAGGTAGGTGGGTAGGTAGGTAGCTAGGTAGAAGAATAGAGAGAGAGGGAGAAACAAAGTAGGCAGGCAGGTAGGTAATTAGGTAGGTAGGTAGGTGGAGGGATAGAGAGAAAGAGGGAGAAATACACTAGGTAGGCAGGTAGAGGGATAGAGATAGAGACGGAGAAACACAGTAGGTAGGTAGTTAGAGGGTTAGAGATGGAGTGGGCGAAATACAGTAGGTAGGTAGGTAGGTAGAGGGAGAGAGAGGGAGAGGTAGATATACAGTAGGTAGGTAGGTAGAAGGATAAAGAGAGAGGTATAAATACAGTACATAGGTAGGTAGGTAGGTAGGTAGGTAGGTAGGTAGGTAGGTAGGTAGAGGGAGAGAGAGGGAGATATACAGTAGGTAGGTAGGTAGGTAGGTAGGTAGGTAGGTAGGTAGGTAGAAGGATAGAGAGAGAGAGGGCGAAATAAAGTACGTACGTAGGTAGGTAGGTAGGTAGGTAGGTAGGTAGGTAGGTAGGTAGGTAGGTAGGTAGGTAGGTAGGTAGGTTGGTAGGTAGAGGGATAGAGAGGGAGCGGGAGATATACAGCAGGTAGTTAGGTATGGAGAGGGATAGAGAGGGAGAGGGAGAAATACAGTAGGTAGTTAGGTAGAGAGATAGAGAGGGAGAAGAAGAAAAACAGTAGGTAGGTAGGTAGGTAGGTAGGTAGAGGGATAGAAAGAGAGGGAGAAATACAGTAGGTAGGTAGGTAGAGGGATAGAGAGGGAGAGGGAGGAATGCAGTAGGTAGGTAGGTAAGTGGAGGGATAGAGAGGGAGAGGGAGAAATACAGTAGGTAGGAAGGTAGGTAGAGTGATAGAGAGGGAGAGGGAGAAATATAGTAGGTAGTTAGGTAGGTAGGTAGGTAGGTGGAGGGATAGAAAGAGAGGGTGAAATGCAGTAGGTAGGTAGGTAAGTGGAGGGATAGAGAGGGAGAGGGAGAAATACAGTAGGTAGGAAGGTAGGTAGAGTGATAGAGAGGGAGAAATATAGTAAGTGGCTCGGGACCTAGTCATCTGCGGGATCGGATCCTGCCCCATACATCCTCACGGCCGATTCGCTCCCACAGAGAGGGACGTCTCCGAGTGCCGTCCACTAGGCTATGCCAGCGGGCGACGCCCAGGGGAAGGGCCTTCTCTGTGGCGGGCCCGGCCCTCTGGAACGACCTTCCCCCCGAAATCAGAACAACTACGGACCTCCGCTCCTTCCGTCAGAAACTTAAAACATACTTTTTCTGCTTGGCCGGCCTAGGTTAGTCTCCGTCTAATAGGGTGATAGGGATTTTAGGTAATTTATAATTGGGGATTTTAGCGCAGGGATAATCTAGTTTAATCTGTTTTTATTTATTCTATTTATGTATTTTCTAGTTATTTTAATTTTCCCTGTGCACCGCTCCGAGTCCCCTTGGGGAGAGGATGCGGTATACAAATAAAATTATTATTATTATTATTATTATTATTATTATTATTATTATTATTATTATTATTATTATTATTATTATTATTATTAGGTAGAGGGATAGAGAGGGAGACGGAGATACAGAGAAGGAAGGTAGCAAGGTAAGTAGGTAGGTAGAGGAATAGAGGGGGAGAGGGAGAAATACTGACGGTAGGTAGGTAGGAAGGTAGGTAGGTATGTAGGTAGGTGTGTAGGGAGGGAGGGAGGAGGTAGGTATGTAGAGGGATAGAGAGGGAGAGGGAGAAATACACAAGGTAGGTTGGTAGAGGTATAGAGAGGGAGAGGGAGAAGTAGAATAGGTAGGTAGGTAGGTAGAGGGATAGAGAGGGAGAGGGAGAAATACAGTAGGTAGGTAGGCAGGTAAGTAGGTAGGTAGAGGGATATAGAGAGAGGGATATACACAGTAGGTAGGTAGGTAGGTAAGTAGGTAGGTAGGTAGGTAAGTAGGTAGAGGGATAGAGAGGGAGAAATACAGTATGTAGGTAGGTAGATAGAGGGAGAGAGAGGGAGAGGGAGATATACAGTATGTAGGTAGGTAGATAGAGGGAGAGAGAGGGAGAGGGAGATATACAGTAGGTAGGTAGGTAGGTAGGTAGGTAGGTAGGTAGGTAGGTAGGTAGGTAGGTAGGTAGGTAGGTAGGTAGGTAGGTAGAAGGATAAAGAGAGAGGTAGAAATACAGTACATCGGTAGGTAGGTAGGTAGGTAGGTAGGTAGGTAGGTAGGTAGGTAGAGGGAGAGAGAGGGAGAGGGAGGGAGATATAAAGTAGGTAGGTAGGTAGGTAGGTAGGTAGGTAGGTAGGTAGGTAGGTAGGTAGGTAGGTAGAGGGATAGAGAGGGAGAGGGAGAAATAAAGTAGGTAGAGGGATAGAGAGGGAGGGAGAAATACAGTAGGTAGGTAGGTAGAGGGTTACTGAGGGAGTGGGAGAAATATAGTAGGTAGGTAGTTATGTAGGTAGGTAGAGGGATAGAGAGGGAGAGGGAGAAATACAGTAGGGAGGGAGGGAGGGAGGGAGAGGGATAGAGAGGGAGAGGAAGAAATAAAGTAGGTAGGGAGGGAGAGGGATAGAGAGAGAGGGAGAAATACAGTAGGTAGGTTGGTAGGTAGAGGGATAGAGAGGGAGTGGTAGTGTGGCAGAGGGGCCAGGGACCCCAATTCCTGGACCCTGGGTCAACCCTGACCCCTTGGGAGATTTGCCCGCTTGCCCTTTGGACAGCTTGGGCAAGATGTGTGGGTGTACTTCTCTGTTCTTAAAAGTTCTCAAAGTATTGCAAATATTGCTGAAACCTTGCTTCAAGAGATGGAAAGAGGAAGTAACTGGGGGAGAAGGGGAGGTGTAAACCCTATATGGGAACTATAGCTGGCATTAAACAAATGACTATGCATTTATAGGACACGTATTAATTTCCTTTTTTTTGTTTTTGTTATTGGATCATTAAAAAGCAAAAGCTTACAGAATAAGACATTAAATGATACAAAGTGATTGCAGAGAGTATTACAATATAACTAGAGTTATAACATTATAGCTAACATTTACCACTTATTAATTTAATACATATCTCCAATAAGAAAGGCGGGGGGAAAAAATTATATGAAAGAAACCAGGACAAAGTGAAGGAGTGTAATCAAAGCATATAGAGATTCTAAATCAGCAATGTTCAGTCCGCTTCTTTAAATTCCTTTGTAGCCAAGCGTACCAGCGATCCCAGCACAGATAGAATAGCGAATCTTGTTTGTCTCTCAATAGGCTGGTAAGCTTGTCTGCTTCTGCACAGTCCATAATTTTAGCGATTAATATTGACTCTGATGGAATGTCACTGGATTTCCATTTTTGGGCAAAAGCAATTCTAGCTGCAATAATGATGTGGAGAGTTAAGTACCAATTAGATTTGTTTAAATTATCTGGTTTCATGCCTAGTAAGAACGTTTCCGGAATCAACTTAATTCTACAGCCAGTAATTTCGAAAAGCCAATTTCGGATTCTGGTCCCAGTGGCGTAGCGTGGGTTGTCAGCACCCGGGGCAAGGCAAGTAATTTGCGCCCCCTAACCCGTGGATTTTAGCACTCGAGTCTCTTCCACTAGATTAGTTAAAGAAACCCTTACCCCCTAAGCACATGTATTGTTTGTTATGAAAATACTGATGTAATTAAAGTAAAATGCATCTAAATACAAGTTTATTTTCAAACACTTTATTGAGTGCGAACATGCATTACACATTCTCCACATTTTCAGCAGGTCTATGTGTACAAATCTACAAATGTAGTAACCTAGCATGGGCCATGCTATTATATGTCGTCTCACAAGCATCATATCAAGATGATATCAATATCAAGAACAAAAACTAAACATCAAAATGGAACCATACCCTGGAGATGATCCAAGACTGGGCTAGATAATAATAATAATAATAATAATAATAATAATAATAATTTTAATTTGTTGACCGCTCCCTCTCCCCATAGGGACTAGGAGCGGTGCACAGGGAAAACTAAAACAATAAATATACAAACACATTAAAAACAAATTAAACATATACCTGTGCTAAAAAATACCCCATTAACATACTAAAATTCCCCAATTAAAACAACTAAAACCCCATAGAGAGAGACTACCCTAGGCCGGCCAAGCAGAAAAGATGTGTTTTTAGTTTGGTTAGTTTTAGTTAGATGGAGCCAACTTCCTCAATCCTGTACCTCTAATTGTAATTCTTTAATAGAAGTGCAAGATATCAATCTGTATATAATATACAGATTAATTTAAATTCGCCTGCTTTTAATTAGCGCAAATTTTTCAACAACGGAATTGAAATCTACATTAAAGTCTCTCTCAATGGACAGTATTGCTAGATTACTCAGTCTTTCTTGGCTCATTGTAGATCTCTGATATGTTTTAATTAGTTTAAGTTTTGAGAAACTTCTTTCACAACTCGCTGTAGAAACAGTGATAGTAAGAAAGATTCTTAATGTGACAACAAAGTTAGTTAAACTTTCTTGCAGCTTCCACTTATACACCCAGCGAAGCAAATCTAAAGCTGACCAGTTTGCAACCTGCTCATCAGGATTGACCTCCTTATACAAGATAATGTGGTGCCGAAGTCGAGTTATTTCGGTGAGCATAGATGCAGCATTCAATTCCGTGTACTGAGCACACGTGTGCTGAATTTGTTTCTTAATAAAATCATCTTTTTTAGTATCCAACAATGTTTGGATTTGCAAAAAAGCAAATCGCTGGTGCAGCGTATTCATCTGCGTAGTACGTTTTTTAATTTCTGCCTGAAGCTGATCAATTGCTTCCAGTTGTTCTCTGCTTGTTTCCTGTATTAAGGTCAAGCCAGCATCGCAACTGTTCTCACCATCCATCTTCTTGCGTCTTCCAACTCTTCTCTCTGTAGGTATGCAATAGGTTTTGCATACCTGCAGAGCTTTCTCAGTTGCCTTTGACACTAGACTATCCCGTTTTTCATGACAAAATAAAGTCAATGCTTTTAACTTTTGCATGCATTGATCAAGCGCAAGTCCTTCTTGCTGCAGGTAGATCTGAGTATCATTTACTTCGGTTAGTACTGGGTTCCAAAAATGCAAGAAAGAGAAAAAAACATATGTCATTATGCAAACTAAAAGACTTCCTGCATCACCCCTGGTTTCAGAGGTTTCTTCCGGCCCATCTCTCAACGCTTCCAAAGCGTCTATTATTTTCTCAGTGTGTTCAGCAAGTACGCATACAGCTTCATGCGTTGAACTCCATCTTGTGTTACACGATCGCTTTACACGAATTGGTACATGTTTCTTAAGGATATCCCACCTGTGGGTGGAGCTTGAGAAAAATGAATACACCTTTTCCACAGTGCCAAAGAAAGTAACAGACTTTGTCCCAACACCAACTGCATGCATCCCAGCAAGATTGAGCGAGTGATTGTTACATGGCACAAACATTGCTTTGGGATTCATATCCAAAATACATTTTTGTACACCACTAATGTGTCCAGCCATAGTCGCAGCATTGTCGTATCCCTGGCCGTAGCAATGCTCTAGTTTAAGGCCATCAGCTTGCAACTTGTCACAAATTTGTTTTGTAATGACATCAGCTGATTTCCCATATAACTGAATAAAGTCAATGAAAGACTCTGTCACATGGACTCCTGAATCTTCAATATGCACATATCGAATCACTTGGGACATTTGGTCAGTGTGTGAAATATCAGGAGTGCTATCAAACATTATAGCAAAATACTTGGCCTTTATGATATTTTGAAAGATGACTGTTCGAATGTGATCGCCGAGCAGGCTAATAAACTCATTCTGGCTCTGTGGAGAGAGATAGGACACAATGTAACCATCTGTGCGTTGTACTCTGTGAAGATGTTGTTTGGCAACTGGGTCATATTTGGCGAGTAACTTGAAAGTTTCTAAGAAATTTCCACAATTACCATCTGTATTTAAATCTTCAGAGTGACCACGTAAGGGTAAGGTTTGCCTGGCTAGATACAGAACACAATCAAGTATTCTGACTAAGATTGCCTTCCATTTTTCAAATGACCTCTGTTGGGGAACCTTCCCTTCCCAGGAGTCATCCAAAATCAGGAAGGGAAAGCGTTTCCAAAGAGTTTATCTTCCATCCCATCGTTTTGACAGTCACCAGGGGTAATTACTCCCGTTTTACTCATCTCTCTCTCTCTCTCTCTCTCTCTCTCTCTCTCTCTCTCTCTCTCTCTCTCTCTCTCTCTCTCTCTCTCTCCCTTTTACAGTCCCCCAAAGAGCCTTGCCAGCCTTTGCCGACTCAGCAGATTCCCAGCTCGCCAGAAACCGTCCAAAAAAAAAAAAAGCTACCATTTTAAAGGCTGATTGGGGGGGGGGGGAAGAGGACACAAACCCTGGCAACTCCCATCCACACAATCCAAAGCCAGACACAGCCTTCATTGTTGCTAGCAGTTCATCTCCCCTTCCCCGACATCCCACCCCTCAATTATAATCCCGATGCAGATCGGGGGGGGGAGGGGGGAGGGAAGAAACACGGCGGGAAGAGTTGTTGGAACCATCAGCTGTTTTCCCCAAGATCCAAGTTTGCAAAACGGGCTCTTCCTCCCTCCTCCCCCCCCCCTCCCCGCAATGCCTTCGATCCCTACGTTCAATTGAAAAGCGCGAAGGGAAAAACCACAACACGTCTTTATTGTCAAAAGAGAGAGAAAACAAACGCGATGGGGAAGTTGTTTTTCCCCCCCTTCTTTCACGCTCTTGGAGAGCAACTGAAACGGCGCTTCGTTCCCTCCCTCCCCCTCCGATCGCAAAAACTTTTCGAAGCCCCCGAAGGACAAACAAACAAACAAACAAACGCGGGGATCAAACAAACCCACCGGGACGGACACGATTCACACGAAAGGAGACGCGATCATCCCTCCCCGTGCGCGCCCCCCCAGATGTTGCGCCCGGTGCGGCCGGCACCCCCTGCACCCCCCACGCTACGCCTCTGTCTGGTCCAATATATTTCTGCTCGAGGGCAAGTCCACCAAGTATGGAAATAAGTTCCCAGAGCTACCTTACATTTCCAACAAATCGGAGAGGTCTCTGGGAACATCTTCGATAGTCTAGCCGGAGGAAGATGCCACCTATATAACATTTTGTATATGTTTTCCTTATATGCAATTGACATTGTTAATTTTAGAGTTTTTTTCCAAATTTCTTCCCATTTCTCGAGATCAATTGAGTGTTCCAAATTTCTCCCCCAGGCAATCATTGAATCCTTAATCACTTCCTCTCTGATCCAACGCTCTAATAGGAATTTATAAAATTTGGACAAGAGCTTCTCATCGTTCCCTGTAAATATTTTGTCTAATTCTTGCAGAGAGTTATAGATTCCCCCCTTATTTCTATCCTTATCTACTCTAGATTGAATCAAATTGTTGGACCACCAGTCTAGGTCACAGCCTAAGGCTGTCAATTCACTTCGGGATTTCAATCTCCCTGCAGAGTCCAACACTTCTTGGTAAGTTAGGGGTGTAGTTCTGTTATAAAGAGTTGGGTACATCATCGCCTCTAGAGGCGATAACCGCCTTGGGGCCATCAAATAAAATGCATTTCTGACTCGTTCCCAAGTACTCATCAAAATTCTACGGAGGTAGTGATCCATGAAGTGTTTATATTTTTGGGGGTTCTCCTGACTCAAAAAGAAATGCCACCCCCATTGCAAATTATGGCCCTCAAGTATGAGGATTCTCCTCCTTCTTAACAAAGCCCAATCTCTAACCCAGGATAGAATGGCTGCTTGATAATAAAAATCCCACTTTGGTAGACCAAAACCTCCCCTAGCTGAAGATTCCTGGAGCATTTTCAGTTTTATCCTGGGTTTCTTATTCTGTCAAATAAATCTGCGTACGCAGTGGTCCAGAGACTGAAAAAACTTGGTATCTAATGGGGCTGGAGCGGTCTGGAAGAGAAAGACCCATTTAGGTAGGATATATGTCTTGACTGCTGCCATCCTGCCTAATAACGATAATTGTAGTCCCTTCCAGTTTTCTAGCCTCTCTCTAGTTTGGGTGAGGAGTTTTGAGTAATTGTCTTCTTTAATAGTGGAACACTTAGGGGAGAGCCAAATACCTAAGTATTTCACTTTTTTGGCTATCTGAATTTCTAATGTTTCTTCCAACTGCACCTTTTTAGTCATCGACAAATTTTTAGCTAAGATCTTAGTTTTTTCTTTATTTATTTTTAGCCCTGCTACCTTCCCATATACCTTCAGCTCTTGCAGTAAAATCGGTCCCGATTCCAATGGATCTTCCAGCACAAATATCAGGTCATCAGCAAAGGCTTGCAATTATGGTGGACTTCCAAAGGGGGGAATGTGGCAGAGGGGCCAGGGACCCCAATTCCTGGACCCTGGGTCAACCCTGACCCCTTGGGAGATTTGCCCACTTGCCCTTTGGACAGCTTGGGCAAGATGTGTGGGTGTACTTCTCTGTTCTTAAAAGTTCTCAAAGTATTGCAAATATTGCTGAAACCTTGCTTCAAGAGATGGAAAGAGGAAGTAACTGGGGGAGAAGGGGAGGTGTAAACCCTATATGGGAACTATAGCTGGCATTAAACAAATGACTATGCATTTATAGGACACGTATTAATTTTTGCTATTAACTTCTGTTTCTGTACTATTCCAAAGTTAACTTCTGCTTTTATCCATATGTGTTTCTGTATTAAGGACGAAGGTATAAAACTAACTCCCTGGGCGTTGCCCAGGCAGTTCAGTCTTCAGTGCGAGAGCACTCTGAACTCTTGACATGTCAATAAATCCTGTTTCTCTATTACCTTTGTGGTCTCTCGTTCCTCTATTCGAACCAGCCTGTGGTGAGCCTGGTTTTTGCCGCTACAGTAGAAATACAGAAGGTTGGTAGGTGGAAAGATAGAGACGGAGAGAGAGATATACAGTAGGTAGGTAGGTGGGTAGGTAGGTAGCTAGGTAGAAGGATAGAGAGAGAGGGAGAAACAAAGTAGGTAGGTAGGTAGGTAGGTAGGTAGGTAGGTAGGTAGGTAGGTGGAGGGATAGAGAGAAAGAGGGAGAAATACACTAGGTAGGCAGGTAGAGGGATAGAGATAGAGACGGAGAAACACAGTAGGTAGGTAGTTAGAGGGTTAGAGAGGGAGTGGGCGAAATACAGTAGGTAGGTAGGTAGGTAGAGCGAGAGAGAGGGAGAGGTAGATATACAGTAGGTAGGTAGGTAGGTAGGTAGGTAGGTAGGTAGGTCGGTAGGTAGAAGGATAAAGAGAGAGATATAAATACAGTACATAGGTAGGTAGGTATGTAGGTAGGTAGGTAGGTAGGTAGAGGGAGAGAGTGAGAGAGGGAGATATACAGTAGGTAGGTAGGTAGGTAGGTAGGTAGGTAGGTAGGTAGGTAGGTAGGTAGGTTGGTAGGTAGGTAGGTAGGTAGGTAGGTAGAAGGATAGAGAGAGAGGGCGAAATAAAGTACGTACGTAGGTAGGTAGGTAGGTAGAGGGATAGAGAGGGAGAGGGAGATATACAGCAGGTAGGTAGATATGTAGAGGGATAGAGAGGGAGAGGGAGAAATACAGTAGGTAGTTAGGTAGAGAGACAGAGAGGGAGAAGAAGAAAAACAGTAGGTAGGTAGGTAGGTAGAGTGATAGAAAGAGAGGGAGAAATACACTAGGTAGGTAGGTAGTGGGATAGAGAGGGAGAGGGAGGAACACAGTAGGTAGTTAGGTAGGTAGGTAAGTGGAGGGATAGAGAGGGAGAAGGAGAAATACAGTAGGTAGGAAGGTAGGTAGAGTGATAGAGAGGGAGAGGGAGAAATACAGTAAGTAGTTAGGTAGGTAGAGGGATAGAGAGGGAGACGGAGATACACAGAAGGAAGGTAGCAAGGTAAGTAGGTAGGTAGAGGAATAGAGGGGGAGAGGGAGAAATACCGACGGTAGGTAGGTAGGTAGGAGGTAGGTATGTAGAGGGATAGAGAGGGAGAGAGAGAAATACACAAGGTAGGTTGGTAGAGGGATAGAGAGGGAGAGGGAGAAATACAGTAAGTAGTTAGGTAGTTAGAGGGATAGAGAGGGAGAGGGAGATACACAGTAGGTAGGTAGGCAGGTAAGTAGGTAGGTAGCGGGATAGAGAGAGAGGGATATACACAGTAGGTAGGTAGGTAGGTAGGTAAGTACGTAGGTAGGTAGGTAGGTAAGTAGGTAGAGGGATAGAGAGGGAGAAATACAGTACGTAGGTAGGCAGGTAGAGGGATAGAGAGGGAGAGGGAGAAATACAGTAGGTAGGTAGGTAGAGGGTTAGAGAGGGAGTGGGAGAAATATAGTAGGTAGGTAGTTAGGTAGGTAGGTAGAGGGATAGAGAGGGAGAGGGAGAAATACAGTAGGGAGGGAGGGAGGGAGGGAAAGGGATAGAGAGGGAGAGGAAGAAATACAGTAGGTAGGTAGGTAGAGGGATAGAAAGAGAGGGAGAAATACTGTAGGTAGGTAGGTAGGTAGGTAGGTAGGTAGGTAGGTAGGTAGGTAGGTAGGTAGGTAGGTAGACGGATAGAGAGGGAGAGGTAGAAATACAGAAGGTCGGTAGGTGGAAAGATAGAGACGGAGAGAGAGATATACAGTAGGTAGGTAGGTGGGTAGGTAGGTAGCTAGGTAGAAGGATAGAGAGAGAGGGAGAAATAAAGTAGGCAGGTAGGTAGGTAGTTATGTGGAGGGATAGAGAGAGAGAGGGAGAAATACACTAGGTAGGCAGGTAGAGGGATAGAGATAGAGACGGAGAAATACAGTACGTAGGTAGTTAGAGGGTTAGAGAGGGAGTGGGCGAAATACAGTAGGTAGATAGGTAGGTAGGTAGGTAGGTAGGTAGGTAGGTAGGTAGGTAGGTAGGTAGGTAGGTAGAGGGATAGAAAGGGAGAGGAAGAAATACAGTAGGTAGGTAGGTAGGTAGAGATATAGAGAGGGAGAGGGAGAAATACAGTAGGAGGTAGGTAGGTAGGTAGGTAGGTAGGTAGGTAGGTAGGTAGGTAGGTAGGTAGAGGGATATGGAGGAAGAGGGAGAAATACAGAAGGTAGGTAGGTAGAATGATACAGAGGGAGAGAGATATATACGGTAGGTAGGTATGTCGAAGGATAGAGAGAGAGGGAGAAATAAAGTTGGTAGGTAAAGGGAGAGAGAGGGAGAGAGAGAAATACAGTAGAGAGGGAGGGAGAGGCATAGAAAGGGAGAGGAAGAAATACAATAGGAAGGAAGGAAGGAAGGAAGGAAGGAAGGAAGGAAGGAAGGAAGGTAGGTAGGTAGATAGATAGATAGAGGGATAAGGAGAAATACAGTAGGTAGCTTGGTAGGTAGAGGGATAGAGAGGGAGAGGTAGAAATACAGAAGGTCGGTAGGTGGAAAGATAGAGACGGAGAGAGAGATATACAGTAGGTAGGTAGGTGGGTAGGTAGGTAGCTAGGTAGAAGGATAGATAGAGAGGGAGAAATAAAGTAGGCAGGTAGGTAGGTAGGTATGTGGAGGGATAGAGGGAGAGAGGGAGAAATACACTAGGTAGGCAGGTAGAGGGATAGAGATAGAGACGGAGAAATACAGTAGGTAGGTAGTTAGAGGGTTAGAGAGGGAGTGGGTGAAATACAGTAGGTAGGTAGGTAGGTAGAGCGAGAGAGAGGGAGAGGGAGATATACAGTAGGTAGGTAGGTAGGTAGGTAGGTAGGTAGGTAGGTAGGTAGGTAGGTAGGTAGGTAGAGGGATAGAAAGGGAGAGGAAGAAATACAGTAGGTAGGTAGGTAGATAGGTAGGTAGGTAGGTAGAAGGATAGAGAGAGAGGGAGATATACAGTAGGTAGGTAGGTAGGTAGAGGGGTATAGAGGAAGAGGGAGAAATACAGAAGGTAGGTAGGTAGAATGATACAGAGGGAGAGAGAGATATACGGTAGGTAGGTAGGTCGAAGGATAGAGAGAGAGGGAGAAATAAAGTAGGTAGGTAGAGGGATAGAGAGGGAGAGAGAGAAATACAGTAGAGAGGGAGGGAGAGGCATAGAAAGGGAGAGGAAGAAATACAATAGGTAGGAAGGTAGGTTGGTAGGTAGGTAGGTAGGTAAGTAGGTAGGTTGGTAGGTAGGTAGAGGGATAGAAAGAGAGGGAGAAATATCGTAGGTAGGTAGGTAGAGGGATAAAGTGGGAGAGGGAGAAATACAGTAGGTAGGTAGGTAGGTAGGGAGGTAGTGGGATAGACTACTGTAATGCTCTCTACATGGGGCTTCCCTTGAGGTGCACCCGAAAGCTGCAGCTAGTCCAGAACGCAGCCGCGCGGGTGATTACGGGAGCGCCTAGACACTCCCACATAACACCTATCCTGCGCGAGCTATACTGGCTTCCTGTGGTCTTTCGGGTGCGCTTCAAGGTTTTAACGACCATCTTTAAAGCGCTCCATGGCTCGGGGCCTAGTTATATGCGAGATCGCCTCCTGCCCCATACATCCCTCAGACCGATACGCTCCCACAGAGAGGGCCTCCTCAGGGTGCCGTCGGCTGGACAATGCCGACTGGCGACACCCAGGGGGAGAGCCTTCTCTGTGGCGGGCCCAGCCCTCTGGAACGACTTACCCCCTGAACTCCGCACCATCTCCGACCTCCGCCTCTTCCGCAAGTGTCTGAAGACACACCTATTTCATCTAGCCGGCCTAGCGTAACCTCCATACTGACTATTACATAGTTTTTAAACTTGGGATTTTAATTCGGTTTTTAGCGCAGGGTTTATTTATTAGAATAAGTATTTTAAATTTCATATATTTTATATATTTTGTATGTATTTTAACATCCCTGTGCGCCGCCCTGGGTCCTAACAAGGAGAAGGGCGGGGTATAAATTTAATAAAATAGAAAATAAAATAAAATAAATAGAGAGAGTGAGAATTAAAGTAGGTAGGTAGGTAGGTAGGTAGGTAGGTAGGTAGAAGGATAAAGAGAGGTAGAAATACAGTTTCCAATCGCTACACCTCACCGCGGGACTTTCCAATCGCTACACCTCACCGCGGGGAGGCGGAACCGGATTTTCCTATATGGTTCCGCCCCAGGCTTCTAATGGACCCGGAAAGGTTCCAGAGGGAGCTTGGGCCAATTCCTGTGACCCTGCCCCGCGACTCGACTGAGGACCTAGTGGCCGCATGGTTAAGTGCGGCCGCGGGGGCCTTGGACCGAGTCGCGCCCTTGCGGCCTCTCTTGCGGCGGCGAATCACCCAGGCTCCTTGGTTTACCGAGGAGCTTCGGGGGATGAAACGCCACAAGAGATGCCTAGAGAGCAGATGGAGATCCTCTCGCTCCGAAGCCGACCGAACACTAGTGAGAACCCATATTAGGGCTTACTTAGTGGCGATAAGGGTGGCCAAACGTGAGTATTGTGCCACCCTTATTGCATCCGCAGATAACCGCCCTGCCGCCCTGTTTGGGGTGACCCGCTCCCTCCTTCATCAGAGGCCGCGGGAAGCCCCTCTGCAAGGGCGAGCAGAGGAATTTGGGATTTATCTGCAGGAGAAAATCACTCGGATTCGGAATGAGCTACCCTCCATCGACAGTGGTCCTGTGGGACTGTCCGAGACTAGTCTTGAGGTTCCTTCTTGGGAGGAGTTTGACTTTGTTACCACCGAGGATATGGACAGGTTGTCAAGGAAACTTAGGGCGACCACATGTTTATTGGACCCGTGTCCCTCCTGGCTTGTACTGGCATCCTGGGAGACGACACGAGGCTGGCTCCAGGGCATTGTCAATGCATCTTTGAGTGAGGGGTCCTTGCCTGCCGTCTTGAAAGAGGCGGTAGTGAGGCCCCTCCTCAAGAAGCCGTCCCTGGACCCAGCTTTATTAGAGAACTATCGTCCGGTCTCCAACCTTCACTTTTTGGTGAAGGTTGTCGAGAGTGTGGTAGCCCAACAGTTTCCGCGACACCTGGAGGAAGTTGATTATCTAGACCCGCGCCAGTCCGGCTTCCGACCCGGTCACAGCACCGAGACGGCATTGGTCGCGTTGGTTGATGATCTCTGGAGGGCGCGGGATAGAGGTTATTCCTCTATCCTAGTCCTATTAGACCTCTCGGCGGCTTTTGATACCATCGGCCATGGTATCCTATTGCACCGACTGGGGGGGTTGGGGTTGGGAGGCACCGTTTTGCGGTGGTTCTCATCCTACCTCTCTGGTCGGTCGCAATATGTGTTGACGGGAGGGCAGAGGTCGACCTCGAGGCCTCTCTTATGTGGGGTTCCTCAGGGGTCGGTCCTCTCGCCCCTCCTTTTCAACACATATATGAAGCCGCTGGGTGAGATCATCCGTGGTTTTGGGGTGGAGTACCATCTGTACGCTGATGACACCCAGCTGTACATATCCACCCCAAACCACCCCAACGATGCCGCCGAAGTGCTGTCCCGGTGTTTGGAGACCGTACGGATCTGGATGGGTGGTAACAAACTCAGGCTCAACCCTGCCAAGACTGAGTGGCTGTGGTTTCCGGCACCCCGGTTCAGCCAGATTACACCAACTCTGGCCATTGGGGGCGAAACACTGGCCCCCGTGGAGAGGGCGCGCAATTTGGGTGTCCTCCTGGATTCCCGGCTGTCCATGGAGGACCATGTGGCGGCCGTGGCCAGGGGGGCGTTTCATCAGGTACGCCTGATGCGCCAATTGCGCCCCTTACTGGACCGGGCTGCCCTTCGCACAGTCACTCAAGCTCTCGTGACGTCCCGACTCGACTACTGTAATGCTCTCTACATGGGGCTTCCCTTGAGGTGCACTCGAAAGCTACAGCTAGTCCAAAACGCAGCCGCGCGGGTGATTATGGGAGCCACTAGATGCTCCCACATAACACCGATCCTGCGCGAGCTGCATTGGCTTCCTGTGGTTTTTCGAGTGCGCTTCAAGGTTCTGACAACTATCTTTAAAGCGCTCCATGGCTCGGGGCCTAGTTATATGCGAGACCGCCTCCTGCCCCATACATCCCTTAGACCGATACGCTCCCACAGAGAGGGCCTTCTCAGGGTGCCGTCGGCCGGACAATGCCGACTGGCGACACCCAGGGGAAGAGCCTTCTCTGTGGCGGGCCCAGCCCTTTGGAATGACCTACCCCCTGAATTACGTACCATCACCGACCTCCGCCTCTTCCGCCAATGTCTTAAGACATATTTGTTTCAACAAGCCGGCCTAGCCTAACCTCCCATGGGGACTTTTAGGTAGTTTTAAATTGGGTTTTTAAAATTTGGTTTTAGCGCAGGATAGGTTATTTAATAGTTTTTTAAATTATATTTATTGTATTTTGTATGTTTTTAAATTTTCCTGTGCGCCGCCCTGGGTCCTTCGTGGAGAAGGGCGGGATATAAATTTAAATAAATAAAAATAAATAAATAAATAAATAAATAAAGTACATTGGTAGGTAGGTAGGTAGGTAGGTAGGTAGGTAGGTAGGTAGGTAGGTAGGTAGGTAGGTAGGTAAGTAGAGGGAGAGAGAGGGACAGGGAGAAATACAGTAGGGAGGGAGGGAGGGAGGGAGGGAGAGGGATAGAGAGGGAGAGGAAGAAATACAGTAGGGAGGGAGGGAGGGAGGGAGAGGGTTAGAGAGGGAGTGGGAGAAATATAGTAGTAGGTAGTTAGCTAGGTAGGTAGAGGGATAGAGAAGGAGAGGGAGAACTACAGTAGGGAGGGAGGGAGGGAGGGAGAGGGAGAGAGAGGGAGAGTAAGAAATACAGTAGGTAGGTAGGTAGAGGGATAGAGAGAGAGGGAGAAATACAGTAGGTAGGTTGGTAGGTAGAGGGATAGAGAGGGAGAGGTAGAAATACAGAAGGTCGGTAGGTGGAAAGATAGAGACGGAGAGAGAGATATACAGTAGGTAGGTAGGTGGGTAGGTAGGTAGCTAGGTAGAAGGATAGATAGAGAGGGAGAAATAAAGTAGGCAGGTAGGTAGGTAGGTATGTGGAGGGATAGAGGGAGAGAGGGAGAAATACACTAGGTAGGCAGGTAGAGGGATAGAGATAGAGACGGAGAAATACAGTAGGTAGGTAGTTAGAGGGTTAGAGAGGGAGTGGGTGAAATACAGTAGGTAGGTAGGTAGGTAGAGCGAGAGAGAGGGAGAGGGAGATATACAGTAGGTAGGTAGGTAGGTAGGTAGGTAGGTAGGTAGGTAGGTAGAGGGATAGAAAGGGAGAGGAAGAAATACAGTAGGTAGGTAGGTAGATAGGTAGGTAGGTAGGTAGAAGGATAGAGAGAGAGGGAGATATACAGTAAGTAGGTAGGTAGGTAGGTAGAGGGGTATAGAGGAAGAGGGAGAAATACAGAAGGTAGGTAGGTAGAATGATACAGAGGGAGAGAGATATATACGGTAGGTAGGTAGGTCGAAGGATAGAGAGAGAGGGAGAAATAAAGTAGGTAGGTAGAGGGATAGAGAGGGAGAGAGAGAAATACAGTAGAGAGGGAGGGAGAGGCATAGAAAGGGAGAGGAAGAAATACAATAGGTAGGAAGGTAGGTTGGTAGGTAGGTAGGTAGGTAAGTAGGTAGGTTGGTAGGTAGGTAGAGGGATAGAAAGAGAGGGAGAACTACCGTAGGTAGGTAGGTAGAGGGATAAAGTGGGAGAGGGAGAAATACAGTAGGTAGGTAGGTAGGTAGGGAGGTAGTGGGATAGAGAGAGAGTGAGAATTAAAGTAGGTAGGTAGGTAGGTAGGTAGATAGGTAGGTAGGTAGGTAGGTAGGTAGAAGGATAAAGAGAGGTAGAAATACAGTACATTGGTAGGTAGGTAGGTAGGTAGGTAGGTAGGTAGGTAGGTAGGTAGGTAGGTAGGTAGGTAGGTAGGTAAGTAGAGGGAGAGAGAGGGACAGGGAGAAATACAGTAGGGAGGGAGGGAGGGAGGGAGAGGGATAGAGAGGGAGAGGAAGAAATACAGTAGGGAGGGAGGGAGGGAGGGAGAGGGTTAGAGAGGGAGTGGGAGAAATATAGTAGTAGGTAGTTAGCTAGGTAGGTAGAGGGATAGAGAAGGAGAGGGAGAACTACAGTAGGGAGGGAGGGAGGGAGGGAGGGAGGGAGAGGGAGAGAGAGGGAGAGTAAGAAATACAGTAGGTAGGTAGGTAGAGGGATAGAGAGAGAGGGAGAAATACAGTAGGTAGGTTGGTAGGTAGAGGGAGAGAGAGGGAGAGGTAGAAATACAGAAAGTCGGTAGGTGGAAAGATAGAGACGGAGAGAGATATATACAGTAGGTAGGTAGGTGGGTAGGTAGGTAGCTAGGTAGAAGGATAGAGAGAGAGGGAGAAATAAAGTAGGCAGATAGGTAGGTAGGTAGGTGGAGGGATAGAGAGAGAGAGGGAGAAATACACTAGGTAGGCAGGTAGAGGGATAGAGATAGAGACGGAGAAATACAGTAGGTAGGTAGGTAGGAAGTGGGATAGAGAGAGAGTGAGAATTAAAGTAGGTAGGTAGGTAGGTAGGTTAAAAGGTAGGTAGGTAGAGGGATAGAAAGAGAGGGAGAAATACAGTAGGTAGGTAGGTAGGTAGGAGGGTAGGTAGGTAGAAGGATACAGAGAGAGGGAGATATACAGTAGGTAGGTAGGTAGGTAGGTAGGTAGGTAGGTAGGTAGGTAGGTAGAGGGAGAGAGAGGGAGAGAGAGAAATGCAGTAGGGAGGGAGGGAGGGAGATGGATAGAAAGGGAGAGGGAGAAATACAGTAGGTAGGTAGTAGATAGAGGGTTATAGAGGGAGAGGGAGAAATACAGTAGGTAGGTAGGTAGAGGGATAGAGAGGGAGAGGGAGAAATACAGAAGGTAGGTTGGTAGGTAGAGGGATAGAGAGGGAGAGGGAAAATACAGTAAGTAGTTAGGTAGGTAGAGGGATAGAGAGGGAGAGGGAGAAATACAGTAGGTAGGGAGGGAGATTGATACAGAGGGAGAGGGAGAAATACAGTAGGTTGGTAGGCAGGTGAAGGGATATAGAGAGAAATACAGTAGGTAGGTAGGTAGGTAGGTAGGTAGGTAGGTAGGTAGGTAGGTAGGTAGGTAGGTAGGTAGGTAGAGGGAGAGAGAGAGAGAGGGAGATATACATTTAGGTAGGTAGGTAGGTAGGTAGGTAGGTAGGTAGGTAGGTAGGTAGGTTGGTAGGTAGGTAGGTAGGTAGGTAGGTAGGTAGGTAGGTAGAAGGATAGAGAGAGAGAGGGCGAAATAAAGTACGTAGGTAGGTAGGTAGGTAGGTAGGTAGGTAGGTAGGTAGGTAGGTAGGTAGGTAGGTAGGTAGAGGGATAGAGAGGGAGCGGGAGATATACAGCAGGTAGGTAGGTATGGAGAGGGATAGAGAGGGAGAAGGAGAAATACAGTAGGTAGTTAGGTAGAGAGATAGAGAGGAAAAGAAGAAAAACAGTAGGTAGGTAGGTATGTAGAGGGATAGAAAGAGCGGGAGAAATACAGTAGGTAGGTAGGTAGAGGGATAGAGATGGAGAGGGAGGAATGCAGTAGGTAGGTAGGTAGGTAAGTGGAGGGATAGAGAGGGAGAGGGAGAAATACAGTAGGTAGGAAGGTAGGTAGAGTGATAGCGAGGGAGAGGGAGAAATATAGTAGGTAGTTAGGTAGGTAGGTAGGTAGGTAGGTAGGTAGGTAGGTAGGTAGGTAGAGGGAGAGAGAGGGGGAGAGAGAAATGCAGTAGGGAGGGAGGGAGGGAGATGGATAGAAAGGGAGAGGGAGAAATACAGTAGGTAGGTAGTAGATAGAGGGTTATAGAGGGAGAGGGAGAAATACAGTAGGTAGGTAGGTAGAGGGATAGAGAGGGAGAAATACAGAAGGTAGGTTGGTAGGTAGAGGGATAGAGAGGGAATGGGAGAAATACAGAAGGTAGGTAGGTAGGTAGAGGGATAGAGAGGGAGAGGGAAAATACAGTAAGTAGTTAGGTAGGTAGAGGGATAGAGAGGGAGAGGGAGAAATACAGTAGGGAGGGAGGGAGATTGATACAGAGGGAGAGGGAGAAATACAGTAGGTTGGTAGGCAGGTGAAGGGATAGAGAGAGAAATACAGTAGGTAGGTAGGTAGGTAGGTAGGTAGGTAGGTAGGTAGGTAGGTAGGTAGGTAGGTAGGTAGGTAGGTAGAGGGAGAGGGAGAGAGAGAGGGAGATATACATTTAGGTAGGTAGGTAGGTAGGTAGGTAGGTAGGTAGGTAGGTAGGTAGGTAGGTTGGTAGGTAGGTAGGTAGGTAGGTAGGTAGGTAGGTAGGTAGGTAGGTAGGTAGGTAGGTAGGTAGGTAGAAGGATAGAGAGAGAGAGGGCACAATAAAGTACGTAGGTAGGTAGGTAGGTAGGTAGGTAGGTAGGTAGGTAGGTAGGTAGGTAGGTAGGTAGGTAGGTAGGTAGAGGGATAGAGAGGGAGCGGGAGATATACAGCAGGTAGGTAGGTATGGAGAGGGATAGAGAGGGAGAAGGAGAAATACAGTAGGTAGGAAGGTAGGTAGAGGGATAGAAAGAGAGGGAGAAATACAGTAGGTAGGTAGGTAGAGGGATAGAGATGGAGAGGGAGGAATGCAGTAGGTAGGTAGGTAGGTAAGTGGAGGGATAGAGAGGGAGAGGGAGAAATACAGTAGGTAGGAAGGTAGGTAGAGTGATAGCGAGGGAGAGGGAGAAATATAGTAGGTAGTTAGGTAGGTAGGTAGGTAGGTAGAGGGAGAGAGAGGGGGAGAGAGAAATGCAGTAGGGAGGGAGGGAGGGAGATGGATAGAAAGGGAGAGGGAGAAATACAGTAGGTAGGTAGTAGATAGAGGGTTATAGAGGGAGAGGGAGAAATACAGTAGGTAGGTAGGTAGAGGGATAGAGAGGGAGAGGGAGAAATACAGAAGGTAGGTTTGTAGGTAGAGGGATAGAGAGGGAATGGGAGAAATACAGAAGGTAGGTAGGTAGGTAGAGGGATAGAGAGGGAGAGGGAAAATACAGTAAGTAGTTAGGTAGGTAGAGGGATAGAGAGGGAGAGGGAGAAATACAGTAGGTAGGGAGGGAGATTGATACAGAGGGTGAGGGAGAAATACAGTAGGTTGGTAGGCAGGTGAAGGGATAGAGAGAGAAATACAGTAGGTAGGTAGGTAGGTAGGTAGGTAGGTAGGTAGGTAGGTAGGTAGGTAGGTAGGTAGGTAGGTAGAGGGAGAGAGAGAGAGAGGGAGATATACATTTAGGTAGGTAGGTAGATAGGTAGGTAGGTAGGTAGGTAGGTAGGTAGGTAGGTAGGTTGGTAGGTAGGTAGGTAGGTAGGTAGGTAGGTAGGTAGGTAGGTAGAAGGATAGAGAGAGAGAGGGCGAAATAAAGTACATAGGTAGGTAGGTAGGTAGGTAGGTAGGTAGGTAGGTAGGTAGGTAGGTAGGTAGGTAGGTAGGTAGGTAGGTAGGTAGAGGGATAGAGAGGGAGCGGGAGATATACAGCAGGTAGGTAGGTATGGAGAGGGATAGAGAGGGAGAAGGAGAAATACAGTAGGTAGGAAGGTAGGTAGAGGGATAGAAAGAGAGGGAGAAATACAGTAGGTAGGTAGGTAGAGGGATAGAGATGGAGAGGGAGGAATGCAGTAGGTAGGTAGGTAGGTAAGTGGAGGGATAGAGAGGGAGAGGGAGAAATACAGTAGGTAGGAAGGTAGGTAGAGTGATAGCGAGGGAGAGGGAGAAATATAGTAGGTAGGTAGGTAGGTAGGTAGGTAGGTAGGTAGGTAGGTAGGTAGAGGGAGAGAGAGGGGGAGAGAGAAATGCAGTAGGGAGGGAGGGAGGGAGATGGATAGAAAGGGAGAGGGAGAAATACAGTAGGTAGGTAGTAGATAGAGGGTTATAGAGGGAGAGGGAGAAATACAGTAGGTAGGTAGGTAGAGGGATAGAGAGGGAGAGGGAGAAATACAGAAGGTAGGTTGGTAGGTAGAGGGATAGAGAGGGAATGGGAGAAATACAGAAGGTAGGTAGGTAGGTAGAGGGATAGAGAGGGAGAGGGAAAATACAGTAAGTAGTTAGGTAGGTAGAGGGATAGAGAGGGAGAGGGAGAAATACAGTAGGTAGGGAGGGAGATTGATACAGAGGGAGAGGGAGAAATACAGTAGGTTGGTAGGCAGGTGAAGGGATAGAGAGAGAAATACAGTAGGTAGGTAGGTAGGTAGGTAGGTAGGTAGGTAGGTAGGTAGGTAGGTAGGTAGGTAGGTAGGTAGAGGGAGAGAGAGAGAGAGGGAGATATACATTTAGGTAGGTAGGTAGGTAGGTAGGTAGGTAGGTAGGTAGGTAGGTAGGTAGGTAGGTAGGTAGGTTGGTAGGTAGGTAGGTAGGTAGGTAGGTAGGTAGGTAGGTAGAAGGATAGAGAGAGAGAGGGCGAAATAAAGTACGTAGGTAGGTAGGTAGGTAGGTAGGTAGGTAGGTAGGTAGGTAGGTAGGTAGGTAGGTAGAGGGATAGAGAGGGAGCGGGAGATATACAGCAGGTAGGTAGGTATGGAGAGGGATAGAGAGGGAGAAGGAGAAATACAGTAGGTAGTTAGGTAGAGAGATAGAGAGGAAAAGAAGAAAAACAGTAGGCAGGTAGGTATGTAGAGGGATAGAAAGAGAGGGAGAAATACAGTAGGTAGGTAGGTAGAGGGATAGAGATGGAGAGGGAGGAATGCAGTAGGTAGGTAGGTAGGTAAGTGGAGGGATAGAGAGGGAGAGGGAGAAATACAGTAGGTAGGAAGGTAGGTAGAGTGATAGCGAGGGAGAGGGAGAAATATAGTAGGTAGTTAGGTAGGTAGGTAGGTAGGTAGAGGGAGAGAGAGGGAGAGGGAGATATAAAGTAGGTAGGTAGGTAGGTAGGTAGGTAGGTAGGTAGGTAGGTAGGTAGGTAGGTAGAGGGATAGAGAGGGAGAGGGAGAAATAAAGTAGGTAGAGTGATAGAGAGGGAGGGAGAAATACAGTAGGTAGGTAGGTAGAGGGTTAGAGAGGGAGTGGGAGAAATATAGTAGGTAGGTAGTTAGGTAGGTAGGTAGAGGGATAGAGAGGGAGAGGGAGAAATACAGTAGGGAGGGAGGGAGGGAGAGGGATAGAGAGGGAGAGGAAGAAATAAAGTAGGTAGGTAGGGAGAGGGATAGAGAGAGAGGGAGAAATACAGTAGGTAGGTTGGTAGGTAGAGGGATAGAGAGGGAGTGGTAGTGTGGCAGAGGGGCCAGGGACCCCAATTCCTGGACCCTGGGTCAACCCTGACCCCTTGGGAGATTTGCCCGCTTGCCCTTTGGACAGCTTGGGCAAGATGTGTGGGTGTACGTCTCTGTTCTTAAAAGTTCTCAAAGTATTGCAAATATTGCTGAAACCTTGCTTCAAGAGATGGAAAGAGGAAGTAACTGGGGGAGAAGGGGAGGTGTAAACCCTATATGGGAACTATAGCTGGCATTAAACAAATGACTATGCATTTATAGGACACGTATTAATTTTTGCTATTAACTTCTGTTTCTGTACTATTCCAAAGTTAACTTCTGCTTTTATCCATATGTGTTTCTGTATTAAGGACGAAGGTATAAAACTAACTCCCTGGGCGTTGCCCAGGCAGTTCAGTCTTCAGTGCGAGAGCACTCTGAACTCTTGACATGTCAATAAATCCTGTTTCTCTATTACCTTTGTGGTCTCTCGTTCCTCTATTCGAACCAGCCTGTGGTGAGCCTGGTTTTTGCCGCTACATTCTGGTTCCCTGACCGGGAACTGAGGGGTCTTTGGGACCCTCTGGGGTGCTCACCCCGGTGCTGGGATGCTCCCGGCTGGAGGGAATTTCCCAGGCGCCAACGGACCATTTTGTTCCAAGGGACTTCCCCCTGGCTGAGGAGACTCTCGAGCACCAGCGGCTGACAACCCCAAGAACCACTTGAGAAGGACCAGAGACCAGGATCTCTCCAGCCAGCCGGCCAAGGAGTGGAGGAAAAGCCCTGCAGGCAAGTATTGTGGGACCCATACCCGGCTGGCATGCCGATGCCTGGCTGACGAGCCAGAAGCCCCGGACAGTAACACCCGACTGGCGAGTCGGAGGCGAGGCCCGATTTCCCTCGCTACTAGCCGATACAGCCTGGACTCCAAGAGAGCCGGAGACGGATGCTAATCCCATCACGTTATCCCATCACGTTTAGAGGGAAGGGGTATTGGCAGGGGAGGACTGTCCATGTGTGTCAATTGTCACTGTCGCTGCTACGTTTTCCTACGGTGACCGTTGAGTTGGCCGGCACCCTAGGCCAGTGGCGCATGTGTGTGTGTGTGTGCTTGGCGTCCGCAGTTCCCTACGGAGACCGTGAGTTCCGGCTCCCTGGGTCGGGCGTGAGTGGTTGAGAAGCTCCCTTGTGTCATCCCGAGAGGAACGGACCCCTTACCTTCCTCTCATCCCTTTTCCTATCACGTCTGTCTGGTGCCCTGGGAGGACCATGGGAGGTGGTAGTTCTCAACCCGACACACCCCTACAGTGCATGTTGACTCACTTTAAGGCGGCTTATCAGTCGCAGGACTATGGCATTGAGTGGAGCAGACGCAAGCTCCGGGCATTTTGACAGGCCGAATGGCCCTTTTGGCTGAACGCTGTGCTCCCTCCAAATCCTTAGGGGTCTCCCCCTTCGAGTTACTCTTTGGCCGTGTGCCCAACCTTGTGGCCCCTACTGTCCAGTTGGGGGATTCGGTCCGGCTTAAGCAATTGCAAGCCCTCAATGCCATAGTCCACTCGTTGCCGAAATACGTGCTTTCTGCCCGTCCCCATTTGATTGACACCCCCGCTCACTCCTTTACCCCGGGACAGGAGGTTTGGGTTAAGGATTGGAAACGGGAGGTGCTGGGCCCTAAGTGGCGGGGACCTTATACCGTTATTTTAAGCTCTCCTCTTGCTGTTAAGGTCACTGAGTAACAAGAGAGAGAGAAAAAAGAAAAGTCTCACCAGGAACATTTAGTTTCTGTGTTGTTTTAGCTTGTCTTTGTTAATAATAATAATAATTTATTTCTTATAAACCGCACCCTCTCCCCACAGGGACTCGGGGCGGTGCACAGGAGGAATAAGAACAATAACTATATACATATGTCATTAAAAATACATTAAATTAAGTGACCTGTGCTAAAATACCCGTTAAAACTATCTAACTAGAAATCCCCAATAAACCCTAAAGACAGAGGAGTAGCTATCCCAGGCCGGCAAGGCAGAAAAAGTGTGTTTTCAATTTAAGACGGAAGGAGCGGAGGTCCGTGGTGGTCCTAATATCGGGGGGGAGGTTGTTCCAGAGGGCTGGGCCCGCCACAGAGAGAGCCCTTCCCCTGGGCGTCGCCCGCTGACAAAGTCTAGTGGACGGCACCCGGAGAAGTCCCTCTCTGTGGGAGCGAATCGGTCGTGAGGATGTATGAGGCAGGATCCGATCCCGCAAGTAGCTAGGTCCCGAGCCATGGAGCGCTTTAAAGATGATAATTAATACCTTGAAGCGCACCCGGAAGACGACAGGCAGCCAGTGCAGCTCGCGCAAGAGCGGTGTTACATGGGTGTACCTTGTGGTACCCATAATTGCTCGCGCGGCTGCATTCTGGACTAGCTGAAGTCTCCGGGTGCACCTCAAGGGAAGCCCCATGTAGAGAGAGTTGCAATAGTCCAGTCGGGACGTCACGAGGGCATGAGTGACTGTGCGAAGGGCGTCCCGATCCAATAGGGGGCGCAATTGGCGTACCAGGCGAACCTGGTAAAACGCCCTCCTGGCCACGGCTGTCACCTGATCTTCCATTGACAGCCGGGTATCCAGGAGGACACCCAAATTGCGCGCCCCATCCACAGGGGCAAGATGTTCGCCCCCTATGGCCAGAGATGGAATAAGCTGGTTGAACCGGGCCGCCGGAAACCACAGCCACTCGGTCTTGGTCGGGTTTAGCTTGAGTCCGTTACTTCCCATCCAGATCCACACGGCTTCCAGGCACTGGCACATCACCGCTATGGCATCGTTGGGGTGGTCTGGGGTAGATATATACAGCTGGGTGTCATCAGCGTATAGATGGTACTCTACCCCAAAACCACGGATGATCTCACCCAGCGGCTTCATGTATGTGTTGAACAGGAGGGGCGAGAGGACCGACCCCTGAGGCACCCCACATGTGAGGGGTCTCGCGGTCGACCTCTGCCCCCCTGCCAACACAAATTGCGATCGGCCAGAGAGGTAAGAGGAGAACCACCGCAAAACGGTGCCTCCCACCCCCAACCCCCCCAGCCGATGCAATAGGATACCATGGTCGATGGTATCGAAAGCCGCCGAGAGGTCTAATAGGACCAGGATGGAGGAACAACCCCCATCTCTGGCCCTCCAGAGATCATCCACCAACGCGACCAATGCCGTCTCGGTGCTATGCCCGGGCGGAAAGCCGGACTGGCGCGGATCTAGATAATCAACTTCATCCAGGTGACGGGGAAACTGTTGTGCCACCACACTCTCGACAACCTTCGCCAAAAAGGGAAGGTTGGAGACGGGACGATAGTTGTTTAAAAGAGCTGGATCCAAAGAGGGCTTCTTAAGGAGGGGCCTCACCATCGCTTCTTTTAGGGAAGCAGGCAAGGAACCCTCACTTAAGGATGCGTTGACAACCTCTTGGAGCCAGCCTCGTGTCACCTCCCAGGATGCCAGTACAAGCCAGGAGGGACACGGGTCCAGTAAACATGTGGTGGCTCGCAGTCGCCCACGTAACCTGTCCATATCTTCGGAAGCAACGGAGTCAAACTCCTCCCAAAGAAGATCTCTCTCGTGGCATCCCACTGGGCCATGAATGGGGGCTAACTCGTTCTGTATCTGAGCGGTTTTCTCCTGCAGAAAAGTCACAAATTCCTCTGCTCTACCCTGTAACGGGGCTTCCCGCACCCTCTGTTGGAGGAGGGCGCGGGTCACCCTAAACAGGGCGGCAGGGCGGTTGTCTGCGGATGCTATGAGAGTGGCACAATGATGGCGTTTGGCCACTCTCAGCGCCACAATGTAAGTCCGTAAATGGGCTCTTACCTGTGTCCGGTCAGATCCAGATCGGGTAGACCTCCATCTTCTCTCTAGGCATCTCTTGCGGCGTTTCATCACCCTCAGCTCCTCGGTAAACCAAGGGGCCTGGGTGTTTCGCAGCCGCACGAGAGGCCGCAAGGGCGCGACCCGATCCAAGGCTCCCATGGCCGCACTATTCCATGCGGCCGTGAGGTCCTCCATCGGGGCACGGGTCAGGGATACAGGAAATGGCCCAAGCTCCGTCTGGAACCCATCCAGGTCCATCAGGCGCCTGGGGCGGTACCAGATTGGAGACTCTGGTTCCGCCTCCCCGCGGAGGGGAGCAGCGGTCGGAAAGTCGAGCCGGAGAAGTGAGTGGTCTGACCATGACAAGGGCGTGATGACTATATCCCCTATACCCAGATCACTCTTCCATTGGCCTGAGACAAAGATGAGATCCGGTGTATGTCCACCCTCGTGAGTGGGGCCTTGAATTACTTGGGTCAGGTCCATGGCCGTCATGGAAGCCATGAACTCCCGAGCTACCTCGGATGATTCGCCCACCGATGGCAGATTAAAGTCCCCCATGACTAAAAGTCTGGGGGTCTCCACTGCCACCGTAGCGATCACCTCGAGGAGCTCGGGCAGGGCTGCTGCTACATAGCGGGGAGCCCGGTATACAACCAGCAAGCCCAACTGCATCCCTAGGCCCCACTTCACACAGAGGGACTCACAACCGGTAGTCTGTGGCACAATGGTCTCTCTCGCCTCAAGACCTTCTTTTACAATGACCGCTACCCCACCACCCCTGCCTAGGGCCCGCGGCTGATGAAAAGCGCGGTGGCCTGGTGGGCACATTTCAACGAGGGGGAGTCCTCCCTCGTGGCCCAACCAGGTCTCCGCGATTCCGGCCAGGTCCGGGTCCCCCTCTGACAGAAGGTCACTAATGAGGGGGGCTTTGTTGACAACGGACCTGGCATTACAAAACATCAGCCGCAGGCCCTGGCTCTGTACTTCCTGACCACCTAGCTTGCGGGGGTTGTGGCGCCCGACCGTTTTTAGCCAACAGCCGCGCGCCAACAACCGGGAGGATGTAGCTTGTCTCCCCTCGGCCCTGCCTCTCCCCACGACCCTCTGGATCGATATGCCCTCAACTGGAACGACTTGTGTGTCCCCCCCCCTATCGGCCTCCGCTTCCCTCCGTCGACTGCAAGCCTGGCCCTCTCTGTTTGATTGATTATGCCCTCCCCCCTCCCTGGTACCCTCTAAAATTAACAATAATCTACCCGCTAAAAACCCCCTTAGGCCGCGCTTCTCCCGCCTCTTCAGATCAATGAATCCTTCATCGAGGCGGGCCCTCGATAGAATGGAGGGCCAAACCTGCGAGAGCGGAGACTCTCGCAGCTGTAATAGGTCTAGTCTGGAATACATTGGCATAGGCATAAACAATTAAATAATTAATAAATAACTATAAATGCGTATAACATGTAAGAATGGAATAGATGCATAGGTCATGAATTAAAATTGATTTTGTTTAAAAGACATCGTTGTTTAAGTGTTAAAGTGTTTAAGTGTTAAAGTGTTTAAGTGTTAAAAAAAGAAAAGAAAAAAAAGGGGGGTTCCTTAAGAGACAGATCAAGTGAACCACAAACCCGGTCCAAGGGAGTAGTTGAGACAAAAACTCAAATTGCCCCTAAGAGAAATTTTATTGCCAGGAGCTGAGGGGGAGCAGCATAAAATGTGAGAATGGTCAGTATGGTCTTCGTTGGTCACTGTGCAGATGACATTAGGGCAAAAATTACAGAAGACAAGAAGGGGTGCCCAAGAAGGGCATTTCTGAACTTGTGGAATGAGCACACAAAATGTATATTAATTGGGCTCAAAACCTCAAAGAAGGAACTTCAAAGAGGAAACACATTTTTTCCTCGCCGAAGCTCTTAGAAAGGTGGGAGGCCAGGGGACCTGCTGGAAGAATTGTGTGGGGGGTTAAGTTACCCCTGGCACCCCAGGTCGGTGACAGTGTCTTAGAAATAGAACATGGGTGGTGAAGGAAGCATTCCTCGAATGCCTCTTCAATACATGTTACTCTATACATCTGGATCTTTAAAAATACGCTAGCGTCTGCTAGGAGGTTCCAAAGGATATGTATAGAGAACTTTGAATCTTTAAAAATAGGCCAGTGTTCGCTGGGAGGTTCAAAGAAATTGATTATAACAGAGAAGACACTGAAAATCCAAATTTTGCCCTGCTAGCCAAACCACTGTATGACTCCACAAAAGAGACATAGATAAGAGAAGAGAAAAGATATAGAGGAGACATGATAGCAGTGTTCCAATATCTCAGGGGTTACCACAAAGAAGAGGGAGTCAAACTATTCTCCAAGGCACCTGAGGGTAGAAAAAGGAGCAATGGGTGGAAACTAGTCAGGGAGAGAAGCAACTTAGAATTGAGGAGGAATTTCCTGACAGTTAGAACAATTAATCAGTGGAGCAGCTTGCCTCCAGAGGTTGTGAATGCCCCAATACTGCAAGTCTTTAAGAAGAGGTTGGATAGCCACTTGTCTGAAATGGTATAGGGTTTCCTGCCTCAGCAGGGGGTTGGACTAGAAGACCTCCAAGGTCCCTTCCAACTCTGGTGGTATTGTATTGTATTATCTTTTTTTTTTTATATTGAAAAAGTTTTATTGGTTTTTACAATTTTTCCATCGGGTAGGGTAAGGGATACAAAAGAAATTTTGAGAACTTTCGCGTCGGAGTCATTGGCCCTTCCAGGGCTTCATAATAAATCGTTAAAAAAACATTTTTCATAAATACTACGAGGTGAAAACAAGTACATACTTCTAAATTCTCAATTCTATGCTGTCATCCGTTTGCAAAAATCCAGATACAGATGTTATACAATATTAATCAAAAGTCAAAGCAAAGTTATTTTTTTTTTGATCTAAGTCTCTTGGCAATTGTGTCTTCTGTCTCTCCCTCCAGGCCCCCAGCGGGCGGGGCCGTGGCCCCCCCTGCCCCCCCTGGATCTTCCCCCAGGACAGAGGAATGTTTTTTAAGAAAGGCTTCCGCCTCAGCAATTGTTTTAATCCTTATTCTTCCTCCTTCCCAGAACACCAACATTCCTTCAGGCATCGCCCACTTGAACCAAATCCCGTGGTCATACAATTTTTTGGATAAGAAGGAAAATTTCCTTCTCATCTCTCTAATTTTTTTAGGGATCTGCTTCAAGATAGCGACTACTTTTTGCTGGTAAATTAACGGACCATCTCTCTGCGCCTTCAAAATTCCCTCCCTTGTTGACCTCCTAACAAATTTAATATGTATCTCTCTGGGTACCTCATTTATCCTGGCATATGCAGAGTTTATTCTGTAGACTAGGTCAATGTCCCCCCTGATCTCATCTTTGGGTTTATTTAAATAATCTGCTAAAATTGTGCTCATGAGTTCAGGAAGACATTCACCAGGCTCTTCAGAAATGTTCTGAAATCTTAAAAAATATAACATCCTTTCAAAATCCATCCTAGACATATGCCCATTTAATTCTCCAATCTCACTATTAACATTTTTAAGCTCTCCCTTTGCCCCAACCAGCCCCCCTTGCAGCTCCTCAGTCTTCTGTGTGTTTTCCAGCACTTGCTTCCGTGTTTCCTGAATATCCTGTTTTAAGCTGGTAGGATCTTCTCTCAAAGCCTTAATTTCTTGCACCAAAGCTTGTAACACATTCTCCATAGATGTCATTCTTTGTTCCAAACCTGCCAGTTCTAATTTTTGTGCCATGATAAGCTGTTAAAGTCAGTGTCACTAAGATGGCGTTTTTTGAGTGGGGCTGGTGAAGCAGATCAGGAGAGAAGAGAAAGTTCAAATCAGGATTGCAAAAAAAAAAAAAAGTTCAAGACCCAAAGAGAAAACACGTTTCACAATCAATAGTTGTAGCAACGAAGGCGCTCCAGGGAAGGAATCAATTAGTCCAAGAAAATCTTCATTAATAGAGAGAGGAAGCCCGTATCACAAAGGGATGTTGGTAACTTTCCATAAGTGAAATAGTCATTCAGGAACAACGGGAAGCCATCTTCCACCGCCCAAACTGAGAGCCGGCAGGAGAGAGTAATAAAAGAAAGATTGTTTCCAGCCAGCCGGACTTAGATACATTTTAAAAAGACAAGCCGCAAATCACTTTCCCTTGCTTCAAAACAATCCGGGTTTAGGATATCCGCTTCCTTGCAACGAGGAGCCATTTCCAAGCGCCGCTTTGAATCCGAGGGGGGGTTTGACAACAAACGCCCCCCTCCACGTTTTTTCAGTCCAGGCTGACAGCAAAAATGTATTTAAAATCACTCACTCTTCACCTCGCCGCCAAAGTCCCAGAGAGTCTTCCGACCCGAACATCCAGCTCTCTCCATATTCACCATACGTTACCGTCCTCCATTGGCGAAGGGGAACACCCCCCCGCGGCATGTCCTTCTTCACCTAGACCGAAGACAAGGGCCGTTTCCCCGCTGCCGCAGGGAGAGACCGACCCAAGCAAGCCAGCCCTACGGGAGACCCCCAAGAAGGGGCGTCTCGCCCCCGTGGGGGGGCAGAAAAAAGAGCAAAGCGGCGGACAAGCCCCAAGACTCGTCCGTCGCCGCTGGAAGGCGGAACCGGAAGCCCGTATTGTATTATCTTAACAAGGAGGAAACCTTCATAATTAGACCTCTAAGAATCTATAAATGTATGTGGCATGGAGTGCAGATGCTGAAAAATAGTTATAGCATAAACTAGCTGAGAGAGGAATGCCCCTTTAAATATTTAGTAATCATTTTAAGCATTTTATTGTTGATTGCGGCTGTAGCAGCCAAAATAGAACAGTCCTACCATAACCTTTTAAGTAATCTTCATCTATTAGTGGACTGGTTCAAATATTAGTGGAAAAAAGGAACCCTTTGGTTGGACACAGGAACAAAAACAGGCATTTTAAAATTAAAAGTAAGAATAACTCACTAACTTTGAGAAAACTTTTCAATTTGTAAGCGGGCGGAAAAGGCAACACAGCTCTGGAAGTCCAGACTCAAGAAAAGGGGAAGTGGCAACATCCCCAAAAGTTAGAAAAAGGGAGGGGCACTTTGCCCTAAAATCCTTGATGCAATCGCTCTTCTGATCAAGGAAGCTGATAAATTGACTTTTGGGCAGCCAATTACTATATTTACTAGTCATGCAATTCATGGAGTATTAGAAACAAAGAGCATTAGTGTTCAAGTAGCAGAGTAGTGGGCTTTAATACGAGCACTAGAAAGGGCACAGAATGAAAGTATAAACATTTGGACTGATTCTAAATATGCAATCCTCACATTACATGTCCATGCTGAAAGAGGGCTCTTGATAGCCTTCTTTTTTTTTTTTATATTGAAAAAGTTTTATTGGTTTTTACAATTTTTTCAGTAGGGTAGGGTAAGGGATACAAAGAAATTTTTAGAGCTTTCGCGTCGAAGTCATTGGCCCTTCCGGGGCTTCATAATAAATTGGTAACAAAAAGCATTTTCCATAAAACTACAAGGTGAAAACAAGTACATATTTCTAAATTCTCAGTTCAATGCTGTCAGTCATTTGCAAAAATCCAGATACACATGTTATACAATATTACTCAAAAATCAAGGCAAAGTTATTTTTTGGATCTAAGTCTCTTGGCAATTGTGTCTTCTATCTCTCCTTCCAGGCCCCCAGCGGGCGGGGCCGTGCCCCCCCCCCTGCCCCCCCTGGATCTTCCCCCAGGAAAGAGGAATGTTTTTTAAAAAGATAGCCTTCTTTTAAGGAAGAGCAACTAGTGTGTTTGCTCAGGGAAATTAAAGATTCCATATGTGGGAATCAGCATAATTTCTCCAAGCTGGATGGTCGGATCCAGCAGAAAAGGGAAGTTGTCAGCAACCCGAGATGATCAGAGCCACCCTGACATGACAGCTTATGTAGCATTGGAAATGCGAAGGGGACTGAGCCCAGGTGTTCTAAAGCAGGGGGAACTCCAGGCACCTAGTTGGAAGTGACTAGAATCTTACTCAAGGACAAAGTGTGTCTTGAAACTCACCTTGAATGGGTGAATGCATTGTCACTGGCACTTTGGTCTGTGCAATGCACTCTGAAGGAGGGAATGAGGTTATCAGGGAATGTGGTTATCTCCTTTTGAAATGATGTTTGGGAGGCCAACAGTAGTAAGTGCTAATTTGAAAAATCACATATGGCACCTAGTCAATTAGGGGCCTCATGGGTGAACCAAAATGGTGAGAGAATTAAAGCAACAAATACAAGAAATCCAAAAATATTGTGTGTCCCTCAGTCTACCATGTCTAGTCACCCCTAGTCATAATATTTAGGTGGCAAACAGATTATGGGTAAAACAGTGGAAAGCAGACAATTTGAAACCTAGGTGGAAGGGCCCACTTGCAATATTGGGAGGCAGACCAGGTTGAGGCCCAACATCTAGTGCTTGAAGAAGCGCCCCCTATAACTGTCCTACCGGCAATGGGCAGGCTACATACGGGGCAGAAGAGGCCCTACTGAAATCACTCCTGGAAGCTGATTTCTCGACGTACGGCCGAAGATTTGGAGGAGGAAGACAACATTCTATTTATTAGATATAAAACATATTAGAAAGTTCGAGCACCTGTCAGGGAAAGGCAAGCCAAGTGTTCATAGTCATAACTGCATTATCTCTTGCCTTAGTGAGTGTGCTTGCCCTTATTGTGATTTGCTGTATTGGATATTCATTCTTTTGGGATTGCCTCTTCTTTGGAAAGACGGGTGCTGTGTCTTTGAGAAACCAGGGAGTGGGCTCTCTGTAGTACTGTGTTGGTCCTAGGACTCTGGACATTGTATGTTACGAACAAGAGGTGGTTTTGTGGAACGCCTAAGACTGATATTGCCCTTACCCAAATCATAAATAACCCCCGCCTTCTCCCTAATGTGGTAGGTTAAGAGAGTTGTGTTTGGCGACGTTTTGTTAAAGGACAAGGTCAAGCATTTGACCATCCTGGTATCAATTGAGAAAAGATGCGTATATGTTAAACATATTGGAACTGGGTCCAGTCTGACCCTGCCCTGAGTCAAAATTGTGAGTGTGTTTGTCTACTGGCCCTTCATCTTACAATGCTGTTCCAAGTGGGGAAAGACCAGGACCACAATACTCCTTGAAAAGGATGGCGATGAGCTGCCTCCCCATTGTTGGCCCTAGAGCTGTTGGTGTAGAAATTTTAGAGTCACCCTCCTGGTGATTTACAGGCTTGATGGAATCATCAGGCTACAGGCAGTACTTGACCTCGCTGGTCAAAGGCTGGACAAATCTCTGGATATTTTGTCGGAAGCCACGGGTAAACTGAGGACTGCAGTCCAGCAGAATAGACTAGCACTGGACTATATTGTGGTCAAGGAATGTGGGGTTTGTGGTAAGTTTTATCTTTCTAATTGTTTTCTCCAGATGGATGAGACAGGAAAAGTCATTAAACAACTAACCATCAATGTATGGCAGCTTGGTGAATATGGAGAGAGCTGGACGTTCGGGTCGGAAGGCTCTCCGGGACTTTGGCGGCGAGGTGAAGAGTGAGTGATTTTAAATATATTTTTGCTGTCAGCCTGGACTGAAAAAACGTGGAGGGGGGCGTTTGTTGTCAAACCCCCCCTCGGATTCAAAGCGGCGCTTGGAAATGGCTCCTCGTTGCAAGGAAGCGGATATCCTAAACCTGGATTGTTTTGAAGCAAGGGAAAGTGATTTGCGGCTTGTCTTTTTAAAATGTATCTAAGTCCGGCTGGCTGGAAACAATCTTTCTTTTATTACTCTCTCCTGCCGGCTCTCAGTTTGGGCGGTGGAAGATGGCTTCCCGTTGTTCCTGAATGACTATTTCACTTATGGAAAGTTACCAACATCCCTTTGTGATACGGGCTTCCTCTCTCTATTAATGAAGATTTTCTTGGACTAATTGATTCCTTCCCTGGAGCGCCTTCGTTGCTACAACTATTGATTGTGAAACGTGTTTTCTCTTTGGGTCTTGAACTTTTTTTTTTTTTTTTGCAATCCTGATTTGAACTTTCTCTTCTCTCCTGATCTGCTTCACCAGCCCCACCCAAAAAACGCCATCTTAGTGACACTGACTTTAACAGCTTATCATGGCACAAAAATTAGAACTGGCAGGTTTGGAACAAAGAATGACATCTATGGAGAATGTGTTACAAGCTTTGGTGCAAGAAATTAAGGCTTTGAGAGAAGATCGTACCAGCTTAAAACAGGATATTCAGGAAACACGGAAGCAAGTGCTGGAAAATACACAGAAGACTGAGGAGCTGCAAGGGGGGCTGGCTGGGGCAAAGGGAGAGCTTAAAAATGTTAATAGTGAGATTGGAGAATTAAATGGGCATATGTCTAGGATGGATTTTGAAAGGATGTTATATTTTTTAAGATTTCAGAACATTTCTGAAGAGCCTGGTGAATGTCTTCCTGAACTCATGAGCACAATTTTAGCAGATTATTTAAATAAACCCAAAGATGAGATCAGGGGGGACATTGACCTAGTCTACAGAATAAACTCTGCATATGCCAGGATAAATGAGGTACCCAGAGAGATACATATTAAATTTGTTAGGAGGTCAACCAGGGAGGGAATTTTGAAGGCGCAGAGAGGTGGTCCGTTAATTTACCAGCAAAAAGTAGTCGCTATCTTGAAGCAGATCCCAAAAAAAATTAGAGAGATGAGAAGGAAATTTTCCTTCTTATCCAAAAAATTGTATGACCACGGGATTTGGTTCAAGTGGGCGATGTCTGAAGGAATGTTGGTGTTCTGGGAAGGAGGAAGAATAAGGATTAAAACAATTGCTGAGGCGGAAGCCTTTCTTAAAAAACATTCCTCTGTCCTGGGGGAAGATCCAGGGGGGGCAGAGGGGGCCACGGCCCCGCCCGCTGGGGGCCTGGAGGGAGAGACAGAAGACACAATTGCCAAGAGACTTAGATCAAAAAAATAACTTTGCTTTGACTTTTGATTAATATTGTATAACATCTGTATCTGGATTTTTGCAAACGGATGACAGCATAGAATTGAGAATTTAGAAGTATGTACTTGTTTTCACCTCGTAGTATTTATGAAAAATGTTTTTTTTAACGATTTATTATGAAGCCCTGGAAGGGCCAATGACTCCGACGCGAAAGTTCTCAAAATTTCTTTTGTATCCCTTACCCTACCCGATGGAAAAATTGTAAAAACCAATAAAACTTTTTCAATATCGAATGTATGGCAGCTTTGTTGGCCAGGAGGGATCTCGCCTCTGCCTTTGGCTCCTGGTTCCCCAAATTGCCAGGCCTCCAGGCCATGGTCACTCTCATTGGGCTTATTGCTGCAGGCTGTGTCATTCTCCCTTGTATCCTCCCTATTTTTGTATGAACCATTTCAAATGCTGTTTCCTTATTGGTAGAGGAGAATGCTACGGCTAGGGCAATGGCTATATGGGAATATATAGTCTGGGCTACAGAAAATCCAAAGTCTAACATTTGTGAAACTCCACTGTAATCTTTTGATTATGGTGGACTTCCAAAGGGGGGAATGTGGCAGAGGGGCCAGGGACCCCAATTCCTGGACCCTGGGTCAACCCTGACCCCTTGGGAGATTTGCCCGCTTGCCCTTTGGACAGCTTGGGCAAGATGTGTGGGTGTACTTCTCTGTTCTTAAAAGTTCTCAAAGTATTGCAAATATTGCTGAAACCTTGCTTCAAGAGATGGAAAGAGGAAGTAACTGGGGGAGAAGGGGAGGTGTAAACCCTATATGGGAACTATAGCTGGCATTAAACAAATGACTATGCATTTATAGGACACGTATTAATTTTTGCTATTAACTTCTGTTTCTGTACTATTCCAAAGTTAACTTCTGCTTTTATCCATATGTGTTTCTGTATTAAGGACGAAGGTATAAAACTAACTCCCTGGGCGTTGCCCAGGCAGTTCAGTCTTCAGTGCGAGAGCACTCTGAACTCTTGACATGTCAATAAATCCTGATTCTCTATTACCTTTGTGGTCTCTCGTTCCTCTATTCGAACCAGCCTGTGGTGAGCCTGGTTTTTGCCGCTACAGTAGAAATACAGAAGGTTGGTAGGTGTAAAGATAGAGACGGAGAGAGAGATATACAGTAGGTAGGTAGGTGGGGTAGGTAGGTAGCTAGGTAGAAGGATAGAGAGAGAGGGAGAAACAAAGTAGGTAGGTAGGTAGGTAGGTAGGTAGGTAGATAGGTAGGTAGGTAGGTAGGTAGGTAGGTGGAGGGATAGAGAGAAAGAGGGAGAAATACACTAGGTAGGCAGGTAGAGGGATAGAGATAGAGACGGAGAAACACAGTAGGTAGGTAGTTAGACGGTTAGAGAGGGAGTGGGCGAAATACAGTAGGTAGGTAGGTAGGTAGAGGGAGAGAGAGGGAGAGGTAGATATACAGTAGGTAGGTAGGTAGGTAGAAGGATAAAGAGAGAGGTATAAATACAGTACATAGGTAGGTAGGTAGGTAGGTAGGTAGGTAGGTAGGTAGGTAGGTAGAGGGAGAGAGTGGGAGAGGGAGATATACAGTAGGTAGGTAGGTAGGTAGGTAGGTAGGTAGGTAGGTAGGTAGGTAGGTAGGTAGGTAGAAGGATAGAGAGAGAGAGGGCGAAATAAAGTACGTAGGTAGGTAGGTAGGTAGGTAGGTAGGTAGGTAGGTAGGTAGGTAGGTAGGTAGGTAGGTAGGTAGGTAGAGGGATAGAGAGGGAGCGGGAGATATACAGCAGGTAGGTAGGTATGTAGAGGGATAGAGAGGGAGAGGGAGAAATACAGTAGGTAGTTAGGTAGAGAGATAGAGAGGGAGAAGAAGAAAAACAGTAGGTAGGTAGGTAGGTAGAGGGATAGAAAGAGAGGGAGAAATACAGTAGGTAGGTAGGTAGAGGGATAGAGAGGGAGAGGGAGGAATGCAGTAGGTAGGTAGGTAAGTGGAGGGATAGAGAGGGAGAGGGAGAAATACAGTAGGTAGGTAGGTAGGTAGAGGGATAGAAAGAGAGGGAGAAATACAGTAGGTAGGTAGGTAGAGGGATAGAGAGGGAGAGGGAGGAATGCAGTAGGTAGGTAGGTAAGTGGAGGGATAGAGAGGGAGAGGGAGAAATACAGTAGGTAGGAAGGTAGGTAGAGTGATAGAGAGGGAGAGGGAGAAATATAGTAGGTAGTTAGGTAGGTAGGTAGGTGGAGGGATAGAAAGAGAGGGAGAAATGCAGTAGGTAGGTAGGTAAGTGGAGGGATAGAGAGGGAGAGGGAGAAATACAGTAGGTAGGAAGGTAGGTAGAGTGATAGAGAGGGAGAGGGAGAAATATAGTAAGTAGTTAGGTAGGTAGAGGGATAGAGAGGGAGACGGAGATACAGAGAAGGAAGGTAGAAAGGTAAGTAGGTAGGTAGAGGAATAGAGGGGGAGAGGGAGAAATACTGACGGTAGGTAGGTAGGTAGGTAGGTATGTAGGTAGGTGTGTCTGGAGGGAGGGAGGAGGTAGGTATGTAGAGGGATAGAGAGGGAGAGGGAGAAATACACAAGGTAGGTTGGTAGAGGTATAGAGAGGGAGAGGGAGAAGTAGAATAGGTAGGTAGGTAGGTAGGTAGGTAGAGGGATAGAGAGGGAGAGGGAGAAATACAGCAGGTAGGTAGGCAGGTAAGTAGGTAGGTAGAGGGATATAGAGAGAGGGATATACACAGTAGGTATGTAGGTAGGTAAGTAGGTAGGTAGGTAGGTAAGTAGGTAGGTAGAGGGATATATAGAGAGGGATATACCCAGTAGGTATGTAGGTAGGTAAGTAGGTAGGTAGGTAGGTAAGTAGGTAGGTAGAGGGATAGAGAGGGAGAAATACAGTACGTAGGTAGGTAGATAGAGGGAGAGAGAGGGAGAGGGAGATATACATTAGGTAGGTAGGTAGGTAGGTAGGTAGGTAGGTAGGTAGGTAGGTAGGTAGGTAGGTAGGTAGGTAGAAGGATAAAGAGAGAGGTAGAAATACAGTACATCGGTAGGTAGGTAGGTAGGTAGGTAGGTAGGTAGGTAGGTAGAGGGAGAGAGAGGGACAGGGAGATATTAGGTAGGTAGGTAGGTAGGTAGGTAGGTAGGTAGGTAGGTAGGTAGGTAGAGGGATAGAGAGGGAGAGGGAGAAATAAAGTAGGTAGAGGGATAGAGAGAGAGGGAGAAATACAGTAGGTAGGTAGATAGAGGGTTAGAGAGGGAGTTGGAGAAATATAGTAGGTAGGTAGTTAGGTAGGTAGGTAGAGGGATAGAGAGGGAGAAATACAGTAGGGATGGAGGGTGGGAGGGAGAGGGATAGAGAGGGAGAGGAAGAAATAAAGTAGGTAGGTAGGGAGAGGGATAGAGAGAGAGGGAGAAATACAGTAGGTAGGTTGGTAGGTAGAGGGATAGAGAGGGAGTGGTAGAAATACAGAAGGTTGGTAGGTGGAAAGATAGAGACGGAGAGAGAGATATACAGTAGGTAGGTAGGTGGGTAGGTAGGTAGCTAGGTAGAAGGAGAGAGGGAGAGGGAGAAACAAAGTAGGCAGGTAGGTAGGTAGGTTGAGGGATAGAGAGAGAGAGGGAGAAATACACTAGGTAGGCAGGTAGAGGGATAGAGATAGAGACGGAGAAACACAGTAGGTAGGTAGTTAGAGGGTTAGAGAGGGAGTGGGCGAAATACAGTAGGTAGGTAGGTAGGTAGGTAGGTAGAGGGAGAGAGAGGGAGAGGTAGATATACAGTAGGTAGGTAGGTAGGTAGGTAGGTAGGTAGGTAGGTAGGTAGGTAGAGGGATAGAGAGGGAGCGGGAGATATATAGTAGGGAGGTATGTAGGTAGGGAGAGGGATAGAGAGGGAGAGGGAGAAATAAAGTAGGTAGGTAGCTAGGTGGAGGGATAGAGAGAGAGAGGGAGAAATACAGTAGGTAGGTAGGTAGAGGGTGTAGAGAGGGAGTGGGCGAAATACAGTAGGTAGGTAGGTAGAGGGATAGACAGGGAGAGGGAGAAATACAGTAAGTAGGTAGGTAGGTAGGTAGGTAGGTAGGTAGGTAGGTAGGTAGGTAGGTAGGTGGATAGAGAGGTAGAAATACAGTACGTAGGTAGGTAGGTAGAGGGAGGGAGAGGGAGAGGGAGATATACAGTAGGAAGGTAGGTAAGTAGGTAGGTAGATAGATACAGTAGGGAGGGAGGGAGGGACGGAGAGGGATAGAAAGGGAGAGGAAGAAATATAGTAGGTGGGTAGGTAGTTATAGGGATAGAAGAAGAGGGAGAAATACAGTAGGTAGGTAGATAGAGGTATAGAGAGGGAGAGGGAGAAATACAGTAGGAGGTAGGTAGATAGGTAGGTAAGTAGAAGGATAGAGAGAGAGGGAGATATACAGTAGGTAGGTAGGTAGGTAGGTAGAGGGAGAGAGAGGGAGAGAGAGAAATACAGTAGAGAGGGAGGGAGAGGAATAGAAAGGGAGAGATAGAAATACAATAGGTAGGAAGGTAGGTAGGTAGGTAGGTAGGTAGAGGGATAGAGGGATAGGGGGAAATACAGTAGGTAGGTAAGTAGGTAGAGGGTTAGAGAGAGAGGGAGAAATACATTAGGTTGGTAGGTAGGTAGGTAGGTAGGTAAGTAGGTAGGTAGAGGGATAGAGTGGGAGAGGGAGAAATACAGTAGGTAGGTAGGTAGGTAGGTAGTGGGATAGAGAGAGAGTGAGAATTAAAGTAGGTAGGTAGGTAGAGGGTAAGAGAGGGAGGGAGAGAGAGAAATACAGTAGGAGGTAGGGAGGGAGGAGGGTAGGTAGGTAGAAGGATACAGAGAGAGGGAGATATACAGTAGTTAGGTAGGTAGGTAGGTAGAGGGATAGAGAGGGAGAGAGAGAAATGCAGTAGGTAGGTAGCTAGGTGGAGGGATAGAGAGAGAGAGGGAGAAATACAGTAGGTAGGCAGGTAGAGGGATAGAGAGAGAGACGGAGAAATACAGTAGGTAGGTAGGTAGGTAGGTAGGTAGGTAGGTAGGTAGGTAGGTAGGTAGGTAGGTAGGTAGGTAGGTAGAGGGATAGAGTGGGAGAGGGAGAAATACAGTAGGTAGGTAGGTAGGTAGGTAGGTAGGTAGGTAGGTAGGTAGGTAGGTAGGTAGGTAGGTAGGTAGGTAGTGGGATAGAGAGAGAGTGAGAATTAAAGGGTTGAGCTTCGGCTGTCGTGGGCAGGCTTTTATGAGCTCGCCGATCGGGCAACCTGTAGAGGCATTTTTATTAGATCATAAATGTCTCGGATACTCATAAATTCCTCAGGAATTTATGGGAGAACTCACGCTGATGGGTTGAGCCACTTGCGTAGCTCTCCAGAAGGTTTTTTTTAGCCTCTGGTGGGCAAGCAAGGAGAGCCCCCCTTCTCAGTGGCTTTAGTTCCAGGCTGCTCGACCCCTTCGCTAAGGATTTAGCGAAGCAAGACACCCGTAGACAACTCCTTAAAATATGCTCCAGGCAATCCATCAAGAAGGACTACATTCCAAGCGTTCGTACTTCAAAGGAAATTAAACGCAAGTAATTAAAGTCTGTGAACTGATCTACGACACAGCTTTTATAACAAAGGATTCAAGATGGCGTTAATTACTAGATGAGAAACGAAAGTTAGTTGCTTTGTCTATTTACTGAATTGTGGATTGTGGTCTCTGCTTAACCCTTGGCTGATAGCGGACAGCTGGAGGCGGAAAGGGAGAGCAAGTCATAAAGCCAAACGTACTATTTGATTTATTGATTTATTTGGATATTCTGAAGAGTATTTTTCTTGGGAAGCTTAAAACATGGCAACGGAACAGGCTGGTGTAGTAACTATCCAGGACTTTAAAGAACTGATGAATTTCATAGCTAATGAAAGTAAAGAACTTAAAAGAGCGGTTCAGGATAAATATGATCGACTGGAAAAAAAAATGCAAGCAATGGCCAAGAGTCTGTCTGAAGTTATAATTAAAATTGATGGAAAAATTGAACAATTGGCCTCAGAGGTGGAAGCTAAAGCAAAGGAAACGGATCTGAAATTTGTGGAAATGGAGGGGAATATGTATAAATTCGACAAAGAGGTTATTATGTTACAATTTAGGTCAATGGAGAACGTGATCAGACTGAGGGACTTAATAGAAAATCCTAGAGAAGACTTAAGAAAAGTTTCTGCTGATGCTTTGGCTATATTAGTTAAAATGGATCCTGGTGAAATTTTTGCTAAGATTGATAAAATTTACAGAGTAAATTCACGTATAGCATTACAAAGGCAATTACCGAGAGATGTGATATATTTTACTGAGAGAAACCTCAGAAATGATATTCTGCAGAAGTCTTTCCATTCCTCTCTTCACATAGCTGGAAACCTGATTGGTGTCTTCAAGGAGTTACCATCAATAATGTTAAAGTCTAGAAGGGATTTTGGATTTTTGGTAGTGGAGCTGAAGAAAAGAGGGATACAGTATAGGTGGGATGCTCCAATGGGTGTTATATTCAGATATGAAGGGGCGAGGTATTGTTTGAATACTATAGACAAAGCAAGAGATTTTTATTATGAAATACTGAAGAAAAGTGCAACGCCCCCAAGTACATCTACACCAACATCAGCAGATCTGGATGTTTTAGAGCAAGATATTGAGATGGAGCAGAAGCAGTTTGGAAAAGAGATGGAAGAACACACTCAGTTGGATTCCCCTGGGCCTCTTTCACGCTCTACTTTGGAGGAATTGTCGAAGACTGCTATAGGGGGATCTGTTGGAATGTCAATATGTAAATCAGATGAGCAATGTGAAGCCAGGTCTAGCACCACACGAATTCAGAAACCGCAGAAGCAGAGGAGGTCTCAATCTCAGTGAGTTAAGAAAGACAAAAGGATAAAAGGAAGAAGCAATTAGCCAACAGTTGGATGCCAGTTATTTGACTATCTAGATAAAGATATGCAGATCTCTGCAATGCTGGTTCTCTTGATGTGGAAAAGGCTTTTGACTGAAAACTGGAACCGGAGCATTTGCAGTGGATCTGGTTGTTACCCTATCACGTTTTTGGAACTTAATAATCCTGATGAAAAGTCACTCGGGGGTTGCTTATATACTTAATAATCCTGATGAAAAGTCACTCGGGGGTTGCTTATATAAAGGGCTTTTTTTGTTATTCATGGGGGCAGCTGCTTAAACTGGTATTACAAACAGCGATGGAAGGGATGGACACAGACCTGAAGAGTTGGACTTATGAATATTGATGCGGAAAGGATTAATATCATGTTAGTGTTCTGGGGAAAAACTTGGATCGAACTTTGAAAGTTAAATGCTAAATTTGTATAGATATAGAACTCAAGGGAGAATCTTTATAATATATTTTACAGATGGTATTTAGATTCGAAAGCTTGGCAGATATGGGTGTTTACTCCAACAGATTGATGCCAGTTATTTAAGAGGGGATATGTGAGGGAGAATGCAAGGCAACTCATAATTTTTAATTGTCTATCTAGATAAAAATATGTAGATCTCTGCAATGCTGGCTTTTTTGGATGTGAAAAAGGCCTACGAGTGAATGAACCGAAACTCTCTAATCAAGACTTGGGGGGGGGGGGGGGGAATGAATATGGGATTTGGACAAGGTTTATTATTTCTAATGTTATTTGCTGTAACTTTAGAAGTCTTGTTGAATATAATTTGGGATTTGAATCTCTTAAATGGCATAGCTATAAGGTAAAAGGGATATACTAGAGCATTTGCAGTAGATCTGGTTGTTATGATATTGCATTTTTGGTTTGGAATATCTGTTGGAAGAAGTTTATATTACATTTTATAGATGGTATCTACATTCTAAGAAATTATCATCATGTATGTATTGAAGTAGAAATTTGCCTGCAATTTACTGTATCCTTCCTGTGATAGGATCTGAAATCTTTCTATACCACTTCTGTTTCCTCTGTGAAAAGAGAAGTAACTGTGTTCTTTTCAAATACTAGAGTAATCTTTACATCTTTTGTGTTGCTAAGTGGGCAATCAAGCAAATGGAGAGGGGAAAATAGCAAACCTTCTGAACCAGGAAGGATGCAAATTATTATGTATGTATTTTAATGTTTAGCTAAAAGGTTAAAGGTGTGGGTGTTTATGATGGGTCTGTTATAAGGTTTCTAAGGGATTGATTATATATAGAATAAATATCAGACTAGGAAGTACTATGTAGCTTTTAGGTAAGAATGTTTAGATTGATAGGTGAACAGAGTAAATAATATTTGGGATGTTTGGAATTATTAGTGTGGTGTATAGCGGAAGTCAGGGGGGTGGGTTTGAATGGGAGGTGGGGAGGGTTAGGGTGGAGGGTGGGGAAATATATATGTATGATTAATTTAGAGATGGGAATAATGGGATATGGTTTTTTTAAGAGAAATTTATATTATGTTTTATATAGGTTTAATTAAGCTAGAAGATGGCATTAATGGGATATTGATATATTAAGAGAAATTTATATTGTGTTTGCTGGGAGGCGAGGGGGTATAATATCTGAATGAGAAATTTATTCTAAGACGGGGTGAGGGGAGGGGGTATAGTATTTGTATGTGATTTTTATTATATGTCGGGGGGGTAAAAAGGGGGGAAATTTGTTTGAATAAAACTTTTTCAATAAAAAAAAAGAATTAAAGTAGGTAGGTAGGTAGAGGGTAAGAGAGGGAGGGGGAGAAATACAGTAGGAGGTAGGGAGGGAGGAGGGTAGGTAGGTAGAAGGATACAGAGAGAGGGAGATGTACAGTAGGTAGGTAGGTAGGTAGGTAGAGGGATAGAGAGGGAGAAAGAGAAATGCAGTAGGTAGGTAGCTAGGTGGAGGGATAGAGAGAGAGAGGGAGAAATACAGTAGGTAGGCAGGTAGAGGGATAGAGAGAGAGAGAGGGAGAAATACAGTAGGTAGGTAGGTAGGTAGGTAGGTAGGTAGGTAGGTAGGTAGGTAGGTAGGTAGGTAGGTAGGTAGGTAGAGGGATAGAGTGGGAGAGGGAGAAATACTGTAGGTAGGTAGGTAGGTAGTGGGATAGAGAGAGAGTGAGAATTAAAGTAGGTAGGTAGGTAAGTAGGTAGAATAGAGAATAGAATAGAATATTTATTTCTATAACCGCGTCCTCTCCCCGAGGGGACTCGGAGCGGTGCACAGGGAGAAATTAAAACAACATAAAATATATACATACATAAATACAATAAAAACAAATTAAATCTAACTATCCCTGCACTAAAATTCCCATTTTAAAATTAACATTTCCTAACCCCTGAGTTTTTAATTTCTGACGGAAGGAGCGGAGGTCCGTAGTTGTTCTAATGTTGGGGGGAAGGTCGTTCCCTGGGCGTCGCCCGCTGACAAAGTCTAGTGGACGGCACCCGGAGAAGTCCCTCTCTGTGGGAGCGAATTCGGCCGGGAGGATGTATGGGGCAGAATCCGATCCCGCAGATAGCTAGGTCCCGAGCCATGGAGCGCTTTAGAGATGAGAACTAGCACCTAGGTAGGTAGGTAGAGGGATAGAAAGAGAGGGAGAAATACAGTAGGTAGGTAGGTAGAGGGTAAGAGAGTGAGGGGGAGAAATACAGTAGGAGGTAGGTAGGGAGGAGGGTAGGGAGGTAGAAGGTTACAGAGAGAGGGAGATATACAGTAGGTAGGTAGGTAGGTAGGTAGGTAGGTAGGTAGGTAGGTAGGTAGAGGGATAGAGAGGGAGAGAGGGAGAAATACAGTAGGTAGTTAGGTAGAGGGTTAGAGAGGGAGTGGGCGAAATACAGTAGGTAGGTAGGTAGAGGGATAGAGAGGGAGAGGGAGAAACACAGTAGGTAGGTAGGTAGGTAGGTAGGTAGGTAGGTAGGTAGGTAGGTAGGTAGGTGGATAGAGAGGGAGAAATACAGTACGTAGGTAGGTAGGTAGAGGGAGGGAGAGGGAGAGGGAGATATACAGTAGGTAGGTAGGTAAGTAGGTAGGTAGATAGATACAGTAGGTAGGGAGGGAGGGACGGAGAGGGATAGAAAGGGAGAGGAAGAAATACCGTAGGTGGGTACGTAGTTATAGGGATAGAGGAAGAGGGAGAAATACATTAGGTAGGTAGATAGAGGTATAGAGTGGGAGAGGGAGAAATACAGTAGGAGGTAGGTAGGTAGGTAGGTAGGTAGGTAAGTAGAAGGACAGAGAGAGAGAGGGAGATATACAGTAGGTAGGTATGTAGGTAGGTAGAGGGATATAGAGGAAGAGGGAGAAACACAGTAGGTAGGTAGGTAGGTAGAATGATACAGAGGGAGAGAGAGATATACGGTAGGTAGGTAGGTAGGTAGGTAGGTAGGTAGGTAGGTAGGTAAGTAGGTAGGTCGGTAGGTAGGAAGAGGGATAGAAAGAGAGGGAGAAATACAGTAGGTAGGTAGGTAGGTAGGTAGGTAGAGGGATAGAGTGGGAGAGGGAGAAATACAGTAGGTAGGTAGGTAGGTAGGTAGGTAGGTAGGTAGGTAGGTAGGTAGGTAGGTAGGTAGGTAGGTAGAGAGATAGAGAGGGAGAGAGAGAAATGCAGTAGGGAGGGAGAGGGATAGAAAGGGAGAGGGAGAAATAAAGTAGGTAGGTAGTAGATAGAGGGTTATAGAGGGAGAGGGAGAAATCCAGTAGGTAGGTAGGTAGGTAGAGGGATAGAGAGGCAGAGGGGAAAATACAGAAGGTAGGTTGGTAGGTAGAGGGATAGAGAGAGAGTGAGAATTAAAGTAGGTAGGTAGGTAGGTAAGTAGGTAGGTAGGTTGAGGGATAGAAAGAGAGGGAGGGGGAGAAAGTAGGAGGTAGGGAGGGAGGAGGGAAGGTAGGTAGAAGGATACAGAGAGAGGGAGATATACAGTAGGTAGGTAGGTAGGTAGTTAGGTAGGTAGGTAGGTAGGTAGGTAGGTAGGTAGAGAGATAGAGAGGGAGAGAGAGAAATGCAGTAGGGAGGGAGGGAGAGGGATAGAAAGGGAGAGGGAGAAATAAAGTAGGTAGGTAGTAGATAGAGGGTTATAGAGGGAGAAATCCAGTAGGTAGGTAGGTAGGTAGAGGGATAGAGAGGGAGAGGGAAAAATACAGAAGGTAGGTTGGTAGGTAGAGGGATAGAGAGAGAGGGAGAGGTAGGTAGGTAGGTAAGTAGGTAGGTAGGTAGGTAGGTAAGTAGGTAAGTAGGTAGAATGATAGAGAGAAAGGGAGATATACAGTAGGCAGGTAGGTAGACGGATAGAGAGGGAGAGGGAGATATCCAGTAGGTAGGTAGGCATGTAAGTAGGTAGGTAGAGGGATAGAAAGGGAGAGGGAGATACACAGTAGGTAGGTAGGCAGGTAACTAGGTAGGTAGAGGGATAGAGAGGGAGAAGGAGAAATACAGAAGGGAGGGAGGTAGAAGGATAGAGAGGGAGAGAGAGATATACAGTAGGTAGGTAGGTAGGTGGGTAGGTAGCTAGCTAGCTAGAAGGATAGAGTGAGAGGGAGATATACAGTAGGAATGTAGGTAGGTAGGTGGAGGGATAGAGAGAGAGATATATATATACAGTAGGTAGGTAGGTAATAATAATAATTTAATAATAATAATAATTTTATTTATATACCGCATCCTCTCCCCAAGGGGACTCGGAGCAGTGCACAGGGAAAATTAAAATAGCTATAAAATACATAAATAGAATAGATAAAAAGAAATTAAACTAAAATTATCCCTGCGCTAAAATCCCCAATTATAGATTAACTAAAATCCCCTAAAATCCTAATAGACGGAGACTAACCCAGGCCGGCCAGACAGAAAAAGTGTGTTTTAAGTTTTTGACGGAAGGAGCGGAGGTCCGTGGTTGTTCTAATTTCGGGGGGAAGGTCGTTCCAGAGGGCTGGGCCCGCCACAGAGAAGGCCCTTCCCCTGGGCGTCGCCCGCTTGCACAGCCTGGTGGACGGCACCCGGAGAAGTCCCTCTCTGTGGGAGCGAATCGGCCGCAGGGATGTATGGGGCAGGATCCGATCCCGCAGATAGCTAGGTCCCGTGCCATGGAGCGCTTTAAAGATGATAACTAACACCTTGAAGCGCACCCGAAAGACGACAGGCAGCCAGTGCAGCTCGCGCAAGAGCGGTGTTATATGGGTAAACCTGGAGGTTCCCATTATTGCTCGCGCGGCTGCATTCTGGACCAGCTGAAGTCTTCGGGTGCACCTCAAGGGGAGCCCCATGTAGAGAGAATTACAGTAGTCCAGTCGGGATGTCACGAGGGCATGAGTGACCGTGCAAAGGGCATCCCGATCCAATAGGGGGCGCAACTGGCGTACCAGGCGAACCTGGTAAAACGCCCTCCTGGCCACGGCTGTCACTTGATCTTCCATGAACAGCCGGGTATCCAGGAGGACGCCCAAGTTGCGCGCCCCATCCACAGGGGTAAGATGTTCGTCCCCTATGGCCAGTGATGGAGTCAACTGGTTGAATCGGGCGGCCGGAAACCACAGCCACTCGGTCTTGGACGGGTTGAGTCTGAGTCTGTTACTTCCCATCCAGGCCCACACGGCTTCCAGGCACTGGCACATCACCGCTACGGCATCGTTGGGGTGGTTTGGGGTAGATATATACAACTGCGTATCGTCAGCGTAGAAGTGGTACTCTACCCCAAAACCACGGATGATCTCACCCAGCGGCTTCATATATGTGTTGAATAGGAGAGGCGAGAGGACCGACCCCTGAGGCACCCCACATGTGAGTGGTCTCGAGGTCGACCTCTGCTCTCCTGCCAACACAAATTGCGATCGACCGGAGAGGTAGGAGGAGAACCAGCGTAAAACGGTGCCTCTCACCCCCAACCCCTCCAGCCGATGCAATAGGATACCATAGGAGAAATACAGTCGGTAGGTAGGTAGGTAGAGGGATAGAGAGGGAGAGGGAGAAATACAGTAGGTAGTTAGGTAGAGGGTTAGAGAGGGAGAGGGAGAAATACAGTCGGTAGGTAGGTAGGGAGAGGGATAGAGAGGGAGAGGGAGAAATACAGAATACAGAAATACAGTCCGCGCCAGTCCGGCTTCCTGCCCGGTCACAGTACCGAGACGGCATTGGTCGTGTTGGTGGATGATCTCTGGAGGGCTCGGGATAGAGGTTGCTCCTCTATCCTGGTCCTGTTAGACCTCTCAGCGGCTTTTGATACCATCGACCATGGTATCTTATTGCACCGATTGGGGGGGTTGGTGCTGAGAGGCACCGTTTTACGGTGGTTCTCGTCCTACCTCTCTGGTCGGTCGCAATGGGTGTTGGCAGGAGGGCAGAGGTCGGCCCCGAGGCCCCTCACATGTGGGGTTCCTCAGGGGTCGGTCCTCTCGCCACTTCTGTTCAACACCTACATGAAGCCACTGGGCGAGATCATCCGTGGTTTTGGGGTGGAGTACCATCTGTACGCTGATGATACTCAGCTGTACATATCCACCCCAAACCACCCCAACGATGCCGTCGAGGTGCTGTCCCGGTGTCTGGAGGCCGTACGGGTCTGGATGGGTAGTAACAAACTCAAACTCAACCCGTCTAAGACCGAGTGGCTGTGGTTTCCGGCACCCCGGTTTAGCCAGATAAATCCAACACTGGCCATTGGGGGCGAACATCTTGCCCCCGTGGAGAGGGCATGCAACTTGGGCGTCCTTCTGGATTCCTGGCTGTCCATGGAGGACCATGTGGCGGCCGTGGCCAGGGGGGCGTTCTATCAGGTTCGCCTGATACGCCAGTTGCGCCCCTTACTAGACCGGGGGGCCCTTCGCACAGTCACTCAAGCGCTCGTGACATCTCGGCTGGATTACTGTAACGCTCTCTACATGGGGCTCCCCTTGAGGTGCACTCGAAAGCTACAGTTAGTGCAGAATGCGGTCGCGCGGGTGGTTATGGGTGCCTCAAGGCAAGCCCACGTAACACCTCTGCTGCGCGAGCTGCACTGGCTGCCTGTGGCCTTTCGAGTGCGCTTCAAGGTGTTGACCACCATCTTTAAATCGCTCCATGGCTCGGGGCCTAGCTATATACGAGACCGCCTCCTGCCCCATACATCCCTTCGTCCGGTCCGCTCCCACAGAGCGGGCCTACTCCGGGTGCCGTCGGCCGGGCAATGCCGTCTGGCGACACCCAGGGGAAGAGCCTTCTCTGTGGCGGGCCCGGCCCTCTGGAACGACCTACGCCCCGACCTTCGCACTACCTCGGACCTCCGCCTCTTCCGCCAACGTCTTAAGACGTACTTATTCCAACAAGGCGGCCTAGGATAGCCCCCCGCGTCTGACTTTTAAATATAAATTATAATTTGGTTACGGTTTTAATAATGGGTTTTAGCACGGGTGAATTAATTTAATATATTTTTAATTGATGTATATTGTATTTATGGTTTTATATAATGCCTGTGCGCCGCCCTGTGTCCTAACAAGGAGAAGGGCGGGGTATAAATTTAATAAAATAAATAAAGAAAGAAAGAATGTAGGTAGGTAGGTAGAAGGATAGAGAGGGAGAGGGAGAAATACAGAAGATAGGTAGGTAGGTAGGTAGAGGGATAGGGAGGGATAGGGAGAAATAAAGTAGGGAGGGAGGGAGAGGGATACAGAAGGAGAGGGAGAAATACCGTAGGTAGGTAGGGAGAGCGATACAGAGGGAGAGGGAGAAATACAGTAGGTAGGCAGGTAGAGGGTTAGAGAGGGAGAGGGAAAAATACAGTAAGTAGTTAGGTAGATAGAGGGAGAGGGAGAAATAAAGTAGGGAGGGAGGGAAAGGGATACAGAAGGAGAGGGAGAAATACAGTAGGTAGGGAGGGAGAGCGATACAGAGGGAGAGGGAGAAATCCACTAGGTAGGCAGGCAGCTGAAGGGATAGAGAGAGAAATACAATATGTATGTATGTATGTATGTATGTATGTATGTATGTATGTATGTATGTATGTATGTATGTAGGTAGGTAGGTAGGTAGGTAAGTAGGTAGATAGAAAGAGAGGGAGAAAAACAGTAGGTAGGTAGGTAGAGGGATAGAGAGGGAGAGGGAGAAATACAGTAGGTAGTTAGGTAGGTAGGTAGGTGGAGGGATAGAAAGAGAGGGAGAAATACAGTAGGTAGGTAGGTAAGTGGAGGGATAGAGAGGGAGAGGGAGAAATACAGTAGGTAGGAAGGTAGGTACAGTGATATAGAGGGAGAGGGAGAAATACAGAAGGAAGGTAGCAAGGTAAGTATGTAGGTAGAGGAATAGAGAGGGAGAGGGAGAAATACCGACGGTAGGTAGGTAGAGGTATAGAGAGGGAGAGGGAGAGGGAGAAGTAGAATAGGTAGATAGGTCGGTAGGTAGAGGGATAGAGAGGGAGAGGGAGAAATACAGAAAGTAGTTAGGTAGTTAGAGGGATAGAGACGGAGAGGGAGATACACAGTAGGTAGGTAGGCAGGTAAGTAGGTAGGTAGAGGGATAGAGAGAGAGGGATATACACAGTAGGTAGGTAGGTAGGTAGGTAGGTTCTGTAGGTAGGTAGGTAGAGGGATAGAGAGAGAGAGGGATCAATACAGTAGGTAGGAAAAAGATTAGAGAGATAAGGAAAGATTATTCAAAAAGGGGGTCTGGTTCGGGTGGTTGATGCTCGAGGGAATGTTCTGGGAGGGGGGAAGAGTAAAAATTAAAACAATTGCAGAGGTGGAAGCCTTTCTTAAAAAACACTCCCCAATCCTGGAGGACGAAAATGGGGGAACGGAGGGGGCCACGGCTCCGCCCACTGGAGGTCAAGGAGAGGAAGATACAATTGCTAAAAGACTTAGATCTCACAAGTGACCTTTTTCTGTATAGTACAACTCTTATTTGGATGTTTATAAATGATTGATTGCATAGATTTTAAAATGAAATATTTGTATCTCTTTCCACTTTGTAGAAAAAATGAAAAATTTATTGTATTATCTATTTTTTTTATGAAGCCTCGGAGGGGGCCAACACCTCCGACATAGAGGTTCTCAAAATGTCTTTGTAATTCCTTATATTTCCTTATCCTATTTTTATAAAATCTGTAAAACCCAATAAAACTTTTTCAAAAATAAAAAAAATACAGTAGGTAGGTAGGTAGGTAGGTAGGTAGGTAGGTAGGTAGGTAGAGGGATAGAGAGGGAGAAATCCAGTAGGTAGGTAGGTAGGTAGAGGGATAGAGAGGAAGAGGGAGAAATACAGAAGGTAGGTAGGTAGGTAGGTAGGTAGGTAGGTAGGTAGGTAGGTAGGTAGGTAGGTAGGTAGAGGGATAGAGAGAGAGGGAGAAATCCAGTAGGTAGGTAGTAGGGTAGAGGGATAGAGAGAGAGAGGGAGAAATACAGTAAGTAGGTAGGTAGTTAAAGGGATAGATAGGGAGAGGGAGATACACAGTAGGTAGGTAGGTTGGTAGAGGGATAGAGAGAGAGGGAGAGATACTGTAGGTAGGTAGGTAAGTAGGTAATATGATAGAGAGAAAGGGAGATATACAGTAGGTACGTAGGTAGAGGGATAGAGAGAGAGAGGGAGAAATACAGTAGGTAGGTAGGTAGTTAGGTAGGTAGGTAGAGGGATAGAGAGGGAGAAATCCAGTAGGTAGGTAGGTAGGTAGGTAGAGGGATAGAGAGGGAGAGGGAGAAATACAGTAAGTATTTAGGCATGTACGTAGGTAGGTAGAGGGATAGAGAGGGAGAGGGAGATACACAATAGGTAGGTAGGCAGGTAAGTAGGTAGGTAGAGGGATAGAGAAGAAGAGGGAGGAATACAGTAGGTAGGTAGGTAGGTAGGTAGGTAGGTAGGTAGGTAGGTAGGTAGGTAGGTAGGTAGGTAGGTAGGTAGGTAGGTAGGTTGTTAGAGGGATAGAGAAAGAGGGAGAGATACTGTAGATAGGTAGGTAAGTGGAGGGATAGAGAGGGAGAGGGAGAAATACAGAAGGTAGGTAGGTAGGTAGAGGGATAGAGAGAGAGGGGGAGATATACAGTAGGTATGTAGGTATGTAGGTAGGTAGGTAGGTAGGTAGGTAGGTAGAGGGATAGAGAGAGAGAGGGAGAAATACAGTAGGTAGGCAGGTAGAGGGTTAGAGAGAGAGTGGGAGAAATATGGTAGGTAGGTAGTTAGATAGGGAGGTAGAGGGATAGAGCGAGAGGGAGAAATACAGTAGGTAGGTAGAGGGATAGAGAAGAAGAGGGGGGAATACAGTAGGTAGGTAGGTAGGTAGGTAGGTAGGTAGGTAGGTAGGTAGAGGGATAGAGAGAGAGGGAGAGATACTGTAGGTAGGTAGGTAAGTGGAGGGATAGAGAGGGAGAGGGAGAAATACAGAAGGTAGGTAGGTAGGTAGAGGGATAGAGAGAGAGGGGGAGATATACAGTAGGTATGTAGGTATGTAGGTAGGTAGGTAGGTAGGTAGAGGGAAAGAGAGAGAGAGGGAGAAATACAGTAGGTAGGCAGGTAGAGGGTTAGAGAGGGAGTGGGAGAAATATAGTAGGTAGGTAGTTAGATAGGGAGGTAGAGGGATAGAGAGAGAGGGAGAAATACAGTAGGTAGGTAGAGGGATAGAGAGAGAGGGACAAATACAGTAGGTAGGTAGATAGGTAGGAAGGTAAGTAGTTAGGTCGGTAAGTAGGAAGAGGGATAGAGAGAGAGAGGGAGAAATACAGAAGGGAGGTAGGTAGAAGGATAGAGAGGGAGAGAGAGATATACAGTAGGTAGGTAGGTAGGTGGGTAGGTAGGTAGCTAGCTAGAAGGATAGAGAGAGAGGAAGAAATACAGTAGGTAGGTAGGTGGAGGGATAGAGAGAAAGAGGGAGAAATACAGTAGGTAGGCAGGTAGAGGGATAGAGAGAGAAGGAGAAATACAGTAGGTAGGTAGGTAGAGAGTTAGAGAGGGAGTGGGCGAAATACAGTAGGTAGGTAGGTAGATAGAGGGATAGAGAGGGAGAAATACAGTCGGTAGGTAGGTAGGTAGGTAGGTAGGTAGGTAGGTAGGTAGGTAGGTAGGTAGAGGGATAGAGAGGGAGAAATCCAGTAGGTAGGTAGGTAGGTAGAGGGATAGAGAGGAAGAGGGAGAAATACAGAAGGTAGGTAGGTAGGTAGGTAGGTAGGTAGGTAGGTAGGTAGGTAGGTAGGTAGGTAGGTAGAGGGATAGAGAGAGAGGGAGAAATCCAGTAGGTAGGTAGTAGGGTAGAGGGATAGAGAGAGAGAGGGAGAAATACAGTAAGTAGGTAGGTAGTTAAAGGGATAGATAGGGAGAGGGAGATACACAGTAGGTAGGTAGGTTGGTAGAGGGATAGAGAGAGAGGGAGAGATACTGTAGGTAGGTAGGTAAGTAGGTAATATGATAGAGAGAAAGGGAGATATACAGTAGGTACGTAGGTAGAGGGATAGAGAGAGAGAGGGAGAAATACAGTAGGTAGGTAGGTAGTTAGGTAGGTAGGTAGAGGGATAGAGAGGGAGAAATCCAGTAGGTAGGTAGGTAGGTAGGTAGAGGGATAGAGAGGGAGAGGGAGAAATACAGTAAGTATTTAGGCATGTACGTAGGTAGGTAGAGGGATAGAGAGGGAGAGGGAGATACACAATAGGTAGGTAGGCAGGTAAGTAGGTAGGTAGAGGGATAGAGAAGAAGAGGGAGGAATACAGTAGGTAGGTAGGTAGGTAGGTAGGTAGGTAGGTAGGTAGGTAGGTAGGTAGGTAGGTTGTTAGAGGGATAGAGAAAGAGGGAGAGATACTGTAGATAGGTAGGTAAGTGGAGGGATAGAGAGGGAGAGGGAGAAATACAGAAGGTAGGTAGGTAGGTAGAGGGATAGAGAGAGAGGGGGAGATATACAGTAGGTATGTAGGTATGTAGGTAGGTAGGTAGGTAGGTAGGTAGGTAGAGGGATAGAGAGAGAGAGGGAGAAATACAGTAGGTAGGCAGGTAGAGGGTTAGAGAGGGAGTGGGAGAAATATAGTAGGTAGGTAGTTAGATAGGGAGGTAGAGGGATAGAGCGAGAGGGAGAAATACAGTAGGTAGGTAGAGGGATAGAGAAGAAGAGGGGGGAATACAGTAGGTAGGTAGGTAGGTAGGTAGGTAGGTAGGTAGGTAGGTAGGTAGGTAGAGGGATAGAGAGAGAGGGAGAGATACTGTAGGTAGGTAGGTAAGTGGAGGGATAGAGAGGGAGAGGGAGAAATACAGAAGGTAGGTAGGTAGGTAGAGGGATAGAGAGAGAGGGGGAGATATACAGTAGGTATGTAGGTATGTAGGTAGGTAGGTAGGTAGGTAGAGGGAAAGAGAGAGAGAGGGAGAAATACAGTAGGTAGGCAGGTAGAGGGTTAGAGAGGGAGTGGGAGAAATATAGTAGGTAGGTAGTTAGATAGGGAGGTAGAGGGATAGAGAGAGAGGGAGAAATACAGTAGGTAGGTAGAGGGATAGAGAGAGAGGGACAAATACAGTAGGTAGGTAGATAGGTAGGAAGGTAAGTAGTTAGGTCGGTAAGTAGGAAGAGGGATAGAGAGAGAGAGGGAGAAATACAGAAGGGAGGTAGGTAGAAGGATAGAGAGGGAGAGAGAGATATACAGTAGGTAGGTAGGTAGGTGGGTAGGTAGGTAGCTAGCTAGAAGGATAGAGAGAGAGGAAGAAATACAGTAGGTAGGTAGGTAGGTAGGTGGAGGGATAGAGAGAAAGAGGGAGAAATACAGTAGGTAGGCAGGTAGAGGGATAGAGAGAGAAGGAGAAATACAGTAGGTAGGTAGGTAGAGAGTTAGAGAGGGAGTGGGCGAAATACAGTAGGTAGGTAGGTAGATAGAGGGATAGAGAGGGAGAAATACAGTCGGTAGGTAGGTAGGTAGGTAGGTAGGTAGGTAGGTAGGTAGGTAGGTAGGTAGGTAGAGGGATAGAGAGGGAGAAATCCAGTAGGTAGGTAGGTAGGTAGAGGGATAGAGAGGAAGAGGGAGAAATACAGAAGGTAGGTAGGTAGGTAGGTAGGTAGGTAGGTAGGTAGGTAGGTAGGTAGGTAGGTAGGTAGGTAGGTAGAGGGATAGAGAGAGAGGGAGAAATCCAGTAGGTAGGTAGTAGGGTAGAGGGATAGAGAGAGAGAGGGAGAAATACAGTAAGTAGGTAGGTAGTTAAAGGGATAGATAGGGAGAGGGAGATACACAGTAGGTAGGTAGGTTGGTAGAGGGATAGAGAGAGAGGGAGAGATACTGTAGGTAGGTAGGTAAGTAGGTAATATGATAGAGAGAAAGGGAGATATACAGTAGGTACGTAGGTAGAGGGATAGAGAGAGAGAGGGAGAAATACAGTAGGTAGGTAGGTAGTTAGGTAGGTAGGTAGAGGGATAGAGAGGGAGAAATCCAGTAGGTAGGTAGGTAGGTAGGTAGAGGGATAGAGAGGGAGAGGGAGAAATACAGTAAGTATTTAGGCATGTACGTAGGTAGGTAGAGGGATAGAGAGGGAGAGGGAGATACACAATAGGTAGGTAGGCAGGTAAGTAGGTAGGTAGAGGGATAGAGAAGAAGAGGGAGGAATACAGTAGGTAGGTAGGTAGGTAGGTAGGTAGGTAGGTAGGTAGGTAGGTAGGTAGGTAGGTAGGTAGGTAGGTTGTTAGAGGGATAGAGAAAGAGGGAGAGATACAGAAGGTAGGTAGGTAGGTAGAGAGATAGAGAGGGAGAGGGAGAAATACAGAAGGTAGGTTGGTAGGTAGAAGGATAGAGAGGGAGAGGGAGAAATACAGAAGATAGGTAGGTAGGTAGAGAGATAGAGAGGGAGAGGGAGAAATACAGAAGGTAGGTTGGTAGGTAGCGGGATAGGGAGGGATAGGGAGAAATAAAGTAGGGAGGGAGGGAGAGGGATACAGAACGAGAGGGAGAAATACAGTAGGTAGGTAGGGAGAGCGATAAAGAGGGAGAGGGAGAAATACAGTAGGTAGGTAGGCAGGTGAAGGGATAGAGAGAGAAATGCAGTAGGTAGGTAGGTAGGTAGGTAGGTAGGTAGGTAGGTAGGTAGGTAGGTAGGTAGGCAGGCAGGCAGGCAGGCAGGCAGGTAGGTAGGTAGGTAGGTAGGTAGAGGGATAAGGGGGAGAGGGAGAAATAAAGTAAGTTAGGTAGGTAGGTAGGTGGAGGGATAGAGAGAGGGAGAAATACAGTACATAGGTAGGAATTTGGGTAGGTTGGTAGAGGTTGGTAGAGGGATAGAGAGGGAGGGAGAGAAACTGTAGGTAGGTAGGTTAGTAGGTATAATGATAGAGAGAAACGGAGATATACAGTATGTATGTATGTATGTATGTATGTAGGTAGGTAGGTAGGTAGGTAGAGGGATAGAAAGAGAGGGAGAAATACAGTAGGTAGGTAGGTAGGTATGGAGAGGGTTAGAGAGGGAGAGGGAGAAATGCACAAGGTAGGTAGGTAGAGGGATAGGGAGGGAGAGGGAGAAATAGAGTAGGTAGGTAGGTAGGTAGGTAGATGGATAGAGAGGGAGAGGGAGATATACAGTAGGTAGGTAGGCATGTAAATAGGTAGGGAGAGGGATAGAGAGGGAGAGGGAGATACACAGTAGGTAGGCAGGCAGGTAAGTAGGTAGGTAGAGGGATAGAGAGGGAGAAGGAGAAATATAGAAGGTAGGTAGTTAGGTAGCTAGGTAGAGGGATAGAGAGAAAGATTGAGAAATACAGTAGGTAGGCAGGTAGAGGGATAGAGAGAGAAGGAGAAATACAGTAGGTAGGTAGGTAGAGAGTTAGCGAGGGAGTGGGCGAAATAGAGTAGGTAGGTAGGTAGATAGAGGGATAGAGAGGGAGAGGGAGAAATACAGTTGGTAGGTAGGTAGAGGGATAGAGAGGGAGAGGGAGAAATACAGTAGGTAGGTAGGTAGAGGGTTAGAGAGGGAGTGGGCGAAATACAGTAGGTAGGTAGGTAGGTAGAGGGATAGAGAGGGAGAGGGAGAAATACAGTAGGTAGGTAGGCAGGTAAGTAGGTAGGTAGAGGGATAGAGAGGGAGAGGGAGATACACAGTAGGTAGGTAGGCAGGTAAGTAGGTAGGTAGAGGGATAGAGATGGAGAGGAAGGAATACAGTAGGTAAGTAGGTAGGTAGGTTGGTAGGTAGGTAGGTTGGTTAGTAGAGGGATAGAGAGGAGGGAGAGATAGTGTAGGTAGGTAGGTAAGTAGGTAGAATGATAGAGAGAAAGGGAGATATACCGTATGTAGGTAGGTAGAGGGATAGAGAGAGGGAGGGAGAAATACAGTAAGTAGGCAGGCAGGTAAGTAGGTAGGTAGAGGGATAGAGAGGTAGAGGGAGAAATACAGAAGGTAGGTAGGTAGGTAGGTAGGTAGGTAGGTAGGTAGGTAGGTAGGTAGGTAGGTAGGTAGGTAGATAGGGAGGTAGGGAGGTAGGGAGGTAGGGAGGTAGGGAGGTAGGGAGGTAGGGAGGTAGGGAGGAAGGGGGATAGAGAGAGGGGGGAGATATACAGTAGGTAGGTAGGTAGGTAGGTAGGTAGGTAGGTAGGTAGGTAGGTAGGTAGGTAGGTAGAAGGATAGAGAGAGAGGGCAAAATATAGTACGTAGGTAGGTAGGTAGGTAGGTAGAGGGATAGAGAGGGAGCGGGAGATATACAGTAGGTAGGTACGTATGTGGATGGATAGAGAGGGAGAAGAAGAAAAACAGTAGGTAGGTAGGTAGGTAAGTAGGTAGATAGAAAGAGAGGGAGAAATACAGTAGGTAGGTAGGTAGAGGGATAGAGAGGGAGAGGGAGAAATACAGTAGGTAGTTAGGTAGGTAGTTAGGTAGGTAGGTAGGTAGGTAGGTAGGTAGGTAGGTAGGTAGGTAGGTAGGTAGGTAGGTGGAGGGATAGAAAGAGAGGGAGAAATACAGTAGGTAGGTAGGTAAGTGGAGGGATAGAGAGGGAGAGGGAGAAATACAGTAGGTAGGAAGGTAGGTACAGTGATATAGAGGGAGAAAGAGAAATACAGAAGGAAGGTAGCAAGGTAAGTATGTAGGTAGAGGAATAGAGAGGGAGAGGGAGAAATACTGACGGTAGGTAGGTATAGGTATAGAGAGGGAGAGGGAGAAGTAGAATAGGTAGGTAGGTAGGTAGGTAGGTAGGTAGGTAGGTAGGTAGGTAGGTAAGTAGGAGAGGGATAGAGAGAAATACAGAAAGTAGTTAGGTAGTTCGAGGGATAGAGAGGGAGAGGGAGATACACAGTAGGTAGGTAGGCAGGTAAGTAGGTAGGTAGAGGGATAGAGAGAGAGGGATATACACAGTAGGTAGGTAGGTAGGTAGGTAGGTAGGTAGGTTCTGTAGGTAGGTAGGTAGAGGTATAGAGAGAGAGAGGGATCAATACAGTAGGTAGGAAAAAGATTAGAGAGATAAGGAGGAAATATTCCTTCTTATCAAAAAGATTATTCAAAAAGGGGGTCTGGTTCAGGTGGTTCTATATGAAAAAAGTTTTATTGGGTTTTATAAATTTTACATACAAAAGGTAAGGGCATGGTGTGAAAACACATTTTGAGGCTTCCGGTTCCGGCTCCTGCGGCGACGGGCGAGCCTAGCGCTCGCTCGCCGCTTTGTTTCTTCTTCTGCCCCCCAACGGGGGCGAGACTCCTCTTGTTTGAGGGTCTCCCGTAGGGCCGGCTCGTCGGGGGGCGTGCCCCCCACGGCGGTGGAGGAAGCGGCTCCCGGCGCGGCTCAGGTGAGGGAGAACATGCTAGCGGGGGGTTTTCCCTTCGCCCAGGGAAGACGGCGCCATTCACAATTATGAGGAGGGCTGATCGGCTCAGTCAGAAGGACTCCCGAGGCTTCAGCTGCGAGGAGAGAGTGAGTCTTTAAAAAACTTTTTTTTTCCTGCTGCCAGCCAGACTGAACGGACTGGGAGGGGGGTGTTTATTTTTAAAAAAACCCCCCTCGGATTTAAGCGGCACGTTAAAATGGCTTCTCTGCAAAGGGAAAGCGGAAACTTTCACTCCGGACGGTCTCTAACAAGGGAAAGTGGAATGTGACTTTTTGCAACATTGTTTCTAGGTCTGGCTGAGTTTAAAAAAATTCTTTTTTTGCTACTCTCTCCCTCTGGCTGAGATGGGCGGTGGAAGTGGCTTCTCTTTGTCCCTGCCTGATTATTTCAACTAAGGAAAATTTCCAGCGTCTCTTTGAAAGCAGGACTCTCTCTGGATTTTTGGAAAAAAAAAATTCTTGATGGATTTGTGATTTCTTCTTTGGAATACCTTCGTTATTACTATTTGCTGACTTGGGAAATTGTGTCTCTTTTGGTTTCTGAATTGTTTGCAACTTCACGGCCCTGAACTGAACTGAGCTCCTGATCTGCCCCACCAGCCCCACCCGGAAAACGCCATCTTGGTGGCAGTGATTCTAACTTTTAACCATGGCACAAGAAGCAGCACTTGTAAATTTGGAACAAAGGATGGCTTCTCTTGAAACCTCTATGCAGACTTTGATATCAGAAATAAAGGCCCAGAGGGCTGAAAATAGTACTTTCAAAAAGGAACTATTGGATACCCGGAAGCAAGTGTTGGAGAATACACAGAAGAATGAAGAATTGGAAGGAGGGTTGGAGGGGGCTAAGGGAGAGATTAAAAATGTTTCTAATGAGGTGGGGGAAATAAATGGGCGTGTGTCTAGGATAGATATGGAAAGAATGACATATTTTTTGAGATTTCAGAATGTTCTTGAGGATTCTGGTGAATGCCTGCCTGATCTTATGAGTACAATTTTAGCAGACTATTTACAAAAACCTAAGGACGAGATCAGGGGGGACATTGACCTAGCCTATAGAATTAACTCTGCATATGCCAGGATGAATGAAGTGCCTAGAGAGATACATGTGAAATTTGTTAGAAGGTCAACCAGAGAGGAAATCCTGAAAGCGCAGAGAGAGAAACCTTTAACTTATCATCGAGAAACGGTCACTATCTTGAAGCAGATCCCTAGAAAAATTAGAGATTCAAGAAGGAAATTTTCCTTCTTGTCTAAAACCTTGTTTGATCACGGGATTTGGTTCAAGTGGGTGACACCTGAAGGGATGCTGGTGTTCTGGGAAGGAGGAAGAGTGAGGATTAAAACAGTTGCTGAGGCGGAAGCCTTTCTTAAAAAACATTCCTCTGCCCTGGGGGAAGATCCAGGGGGGACGGAGGGGGCCACGGCTCCGCCTGCGGGGGGCCAGGGAGGAGAGAAAGAAGATACAATAGCCAAAAGACTTAGATCAAAAAAATAACTTTGCCTTGATTTTTTCCTGAACAATTTTGCATAATATTTCTATCCGGACTTTTTGTAAATGTCTGACAGCATGGAAGGGAGAATTTAGGTAAATGTACTTGCTTTCAACTTGTAGTGGTATGGAAAATGTTTTCTATGTTAACTTTTTTAATGTGTATTTTGAGGTCTCGGAAGGTCCGATGACTCTGACGTGAATGCTCTCAAAATTTCTTTGTAACCATTACCTTATCCTGTTAAAAAATGTAAAACCAATAAAACTTTTTCAATATAAAAAAAAAAAAGACATTTTGAGAACTTTCTCGTCGAAGTCATTGACTCCATCTGAGTCTTCATGCACAAAATAGGTATTTCAGTTATACATTCATACTACAAAGTGGACAGAGATGCAAATAAAGTTATAATAACAGAACAGTGCTAGCAAACATGCTTAAACATCTAAACAACATTGAGATCTAAGTCTCTTGGCAATTGTATCTTCTTCCCCCTGGCCCCCAGCGGGCGGAGCCGCGGCCGCCTCTGCTCCCCCATTGTCATCTTCAAGGGTTAAGGAATGTTTTTCAAGAAAGGCTTGCGCCTCTGCAATTGTTTTAATTCTTACTCTTCCCCCTTCCCAAAACACCAACATTCCCTCCGGCATCACCCACTTAAACAGATGCAAGATTAACAGCTGTCGAAGAAACTCTTGCAACCTTGGTGAGAGAAATCAAGGAAATGAGAAAAGATCAAGTTAGTTCTAAATTAGAACTTTTGGAGGTACAGAAGAAATTAATGCAAAATTCACAAAAGACTGATGAGCTGGAGGTGGGGCTGGGTGGGGCAAAGGGGGAGCTTAAAAGTATTAATAATGAAATTAGTGATTTAACTGGTCATATGTCTAGGATGGATTTCGAAAGAATGTCATATTTTTTAAGATTTCAGAATGTTCCTGAGGACAGTGCAGAAGATTTACAAGACTTAATGAGCACAATTTTAGCAGATTACCTACACAGTCCTAAGGAAGAATTAAGGGGTGACATTGATTTGATTTATAGAATTAATTCAGCATATGCCAGGATAAATGAAGTGCCTAGAGAGATACATATTAAATTTGTTAGAAGGTCGACAAGGGAAAGGATATTGAGGGTGCAGAGAGACAACCCCCTAATTTATCAACAGAAAGAGATCACCATCTTTTTATATTGAAAAAAGTTTTATTGGTTTTACATTTTTTAACAGGATAGGGTAATGGTTACAAAGAAATTTTGAGAGCGTTCACGTTAGAGTCGTCGGACCTTCCGAGACCTCAAAATACACAATAAAAAGGTTAACATAGAAAACATTTTCCATACCACTACAAGATGAAAGCAAGTACATTTACCTAAATTCTCCGTTCCATGCTGTCAGACATTTACAAAAAGTCCAGATAGAAATATTATGCTAAATTGTTCAAGAAAAATCAAGGCAACGTTATTTTTTTGATCTAAGTCTTTTGGCTATTGTATCTTCTTTCTCTCCTCCCTGGCCCCCCGTAGGCGGGGCCGTGGCCCCTCCGTCCCCCCTGGATCTTCCCCCAGGACAGAGGAATATTTTTTAAGAAAGGCTTCCACCTCAGCAACTGTTTTAATCCTCACTCTTCCTCCTTCCCAGAACACCAGCATCCCTTCAGGTGTCATCCACTTGAACCAAATCCCGTGATCAAACAAGGTTTTAGACAAGAAGGAAAAATTCCTTCTTGCATCTCTAATTTTTCTAGGGATCTGCTTCAAGATAGTGACCGTTTTTTGTTGGTGAGTTAGAGGTTTCTCTCTCTGCGCTTTCAGGATTTCCTCTCTGGTTGACCTTCTAACAAATTTCACATGTATCTCTCTAGGCACTTCATTTATCCTGGCATATGCAGAATTAATTCTATAGGCTAGGTCAATGTCCCCCCTGATCTCATCTTTAGGTTTATGTAAATAGTCTGCTAAAATTGTACTCATAAGATCAGGCAGGCATTCACCAGATTCCTCAAGAACATTCTGAAATCTCAAAAAATATGTCATTCTTTCCATATCTATCCTAGACACATGCCCATTTATTTCCCCCACCTCATTAGAAACATTTTTAATCTCTCCCTTAGCCCCCTCCAACCCTTCTTCCAATTCTTCATTCTTCTGTGTATTCTCCAACACTTGCTTCCGGGTATCCAATAGTTCCTTTTTGAAAGTACTATTTTCAGCCCTCTGGGCCTTTATTTCTGATATCAAAGTTAGCATAGAGGTTTCAAGAGAAGCCATCCTTTGTTCCAAATTTACAAGTGCTACTTCTTGTGCCATGGTTAAAAGTTAGAGTCACTGCCACCAAAATGGCGTTTTCCGGGTGGGGCTGGTGGGGCAAATCAGGAGCTCAGTTCAGTTCAGGGCTGTGAGGTTGCAAACAATTCAGAAACCAAAAGAGACACAATTTCCCGGGTCAGCAAATAGTAATAACGAAGGTATTCCAGAGAAGAAATCACAAATCCATCAAAAGAATTTTTTTTTTCAAAAATCCAGAGAGAGTCCTGCTTTCAAAGAGACGGTGGAAATTTTCCTTAGTTGAAATAGTCAGGCAGGGACAAAGAAAAGCCACTTCCACCGCCCATCTCAGAGCCAGAGGGAGAGAGTAGCAAAATAAGAATTTTTTAAACCAGCCAGACCTAGAAACAATGTTGCAAAGAATCGCATTCCACTTTCCCTTGTTAAAGACCGTCCGGAGTGAAAGTTTCCACTTTCTCTTTGCAGAGAAGCCATTTTAACGTGCCGCTTAAATCCGAGGGGTTTTTTTTTTAGAAATAAACACCCCCCTCCCAGTCCGTTCAGCCTGGCTGGCAGCAAGGGAAAAAAAAGGTGTTCTTTTAAACTCACTCTCCCTCGCAGCTGAAGCCTCGGTGATCCGCCTGGTCTCTCCGTTCAGCCCTCTCCATTAAAGCGAATGGCGCCGACAGCCGTTGGCGAAGGAAAAAACCCCCGCAGCATGTTCCTCTCCACCTAGGTCGCAGAGAGGAGCGCTCTCCCCACCGCCGTGACGAGGGACGCTCCCTCTGAGCCGACCCTACGGGAAACCTCCGGTAACCGGAGAGTTTCGCCCCCGTGGGGGGGCAGAAAAGGCAACAAAGCGGCGAGCGAGCCCTAGGCTCGCCCGTCGCCGCTGGAGCCGGATACCGGAAGTCCGAGAGATCACCATCTTGAAACAGGTCCCGAAGAAGATTAGAGAGATAAGAAGGAAGTATTCCTTCTTGTCCAAAAGATTATTTAAAAGGGGGGTCTGGTTTAAGTGGGTGATGCCGGAGGGAATGGTTCAGGTGGTTGATGCCCGAGGGAATGTTGGTGCTCTGGGAGGGGGGAAGAGTAAGAATTAAAACAATTGCAGAGGCGGAAGCCTTTTTTTTTTTTTTTTTTAATAGAAAAAGTTTTATTGAGTTTTACAAATTTTTTTAACAAAAAAGGGTAGGGTAAGGTGAATTAAAAAGATGTCATATTTTTTAAGATTTCAGAATATTTCTGAGGAACCTGGTGAATGCCTTCCTGATCTCATGAGTACAATTTTATCAGACTATTTACGTAAACCCAAAGAGGAGATCAGGGGGGACATTGACCTAGTCTATAGAATAAACTCAGCATATGCCAGGATGAATGAAGTACCCAGAGAGATACATATTAAATTTGTTAGAAGGTCGACAAGGGAGGGAATCTTGAAGGCGCAGAGGGAGGGTCCGTTAATTTACCAACAAAAGGAAGTCGCCATCTTGAAGCAGATCCCAAAAAAGATTAGAGAGATGAGACGGAAATATTCCTTCTTATCTAAAAAATTGTTTAACCACGGGATTTGGTTTAAGTGGGCGATGCCAGAAGGGATGTTGGTGTTCTGGGAAGGAGGAAGAGTAAGGATTAAAACAGTTGCTGAGGCGGATGCCTTTCTTAAAAAACATTCCTCTATCCTGTGGGAAGATTCAGGGGGGACGGAGGGGGCCACGGCCCCGCCCGCTGGGGGCCAGGAAGGAGAACAAGAAGACACAATTGCCAAGAGACTTAGATCTAAAAAATGACTTTTATTTTTATTTTTATTAATACAGTATAATTTTTGTCTGGATGTTTGTACACGACTGCCAGCATAGAATTCAGAATTTATATGTAAGCATTTATTTTCACCTTGTTGTATTATTGAAAAATGTTTTACCAATGTCTTGTTAAGAAGCCCGGGAGGGCCAACGTTCCCGACGTGAAAGTTCTCAAAATATCTTTTTAATTCACCTTACCCTACCCTTTTTTGTGGAAGCCTTTCTTAAAAAACACTCCCCAATCCTGGAGGATGAAAATGGGGGAACGGAGGGGGCCACGGCTCCGCCCACTGGAGGTCAGGGAGAGGAAGATACAATTGCCAAAAGACTTAGATCTCACAAGTGACTTTTTTCTGTATAGTACAACTCTTATTTGGATGTTTATAAATGATTGATTGCATAGATTTTAAAATGAAATATTTGTATCTCTTTCCACTTTGTAGAAAAAATGAAAAATTTATTGTATTATCTATTTTTTTTTATGAAGCCTCGGAGGGGGCCAACACCTCCGACATAGAGGTTCTCAAAATGTCTTTGTAATTCCTTATATTTCCTTATCCTATTTTTATAAAATCTGTAAAACCCAATAAAACTTTTTCCCCAAAAAAATACAGTAGGTAGGTAGGTTGGTAGTTAGAGGGATAGAGAGAGAGGGAGAAATCCAGTAGGTAGGTAGGAGGGTAGAGGGATAGAGAGGGAAAGGGAGAAATACAGTAAGTAGGTAGGTAGTTAAAGGGAGAGGGAGATACACAGTAGGTAGGTATGTAGGTAGGTAGGTTGGTAGAGGGATAGAGAGAGAGAGGGAGAAATACAGTAGGTAGGTAGTTAGTTAGGTAGGTATGTAGAGGGATAGAGAGGGAGAAATCCAGTAGGTAGGTAGGTAGGTAGAGGGATATAGAGGGAGATTGAGAAATACAGTAAGTATTTAGGCATGTACGTAGGTAGGTAGAGGGATAGAGAGGGAGAGGGAGATACACAGTAGGTAGGTAGGCAGGTAAGTAGGTAGGTAGAGGGATAGAGAAGAAGAGGGAGAAATACAGTATGTAGGTAGGTAGGTAGGTAGGTAGGTAGGTAGGTAGGTAGGTAGGTAGAGGGATAGAGAGAGAGGGAGAGATACTGTAGGTAGGTAGGTAAGTGGAGGGATAGAGAGGGAGAGGGAGAAATACAGTAAGTAGTTAGGTAGATAGAGGGATAGAGAGGGAGACGGTGAAATACCGGCGGTACATAGCTAGGTAGGCAGGTAGGTATGTAGAGGGATAGAGAGGGAGAGGGAGAAATACACAAGGTAGGTTGGTAGAGGTATAGAGAGGGAGAGGGAGAGGTAGAATAGGTAGGTAGGTAGGTAGAGGGATAGAGAGGGAGAGGGAGAAATACAGTAAGTGGTTAGGTAGTTAGAGGGATAGAGAGGGAGAGGGAGATACACAGTAGGTAGGTAGGCAGGTAAGTAGGTAGGTAGGTAGATAGAGGGATAGAGAGAGAGAGGGAGAAATACAGTAGGTAGGCAGGTAGAGGGTTAGAGAGGGAGGGAGGTAGAAGGATAGAGAGGGAGAGAGATATATACAGTAGGTAGGTAGGTGGGTAGGTATGTAGGCGGGAGGGATAGAGAGAGAGAGGGAGAAATACAGTAGGTAGGCAGGTAGAGGGTTAGAGAGGGAGAGGGAAAAATACAGTAAGTAGTTAGGTAGATAGAGGAAGAGGGAGAAATAAAGTAGGGAGGGAGGGAAAGGGATACAGAAGGAGAGGGAGAAATACAGTAGGTAGGGAGGGAGAGCGATACAGAGGGAGAGGGAGAAATCCACTAGGTAGGTAGGCAGCTGAAGGGATAGAGAGAGAAATACAATATGTATGTATGTATGTATGTATGTATGTATGTATGTAGGTAGGTAGGTAGGTAGGTAGGTAGGTAGAGGGATAAGGAGGGAGAGGGAGAAATACAGTAAGTTAGGTAGGTAGGTAGGTGGAGGGATAGAGAGAGGGAGAAATACAGTACATAGGTAGGAATGTAGGTAGGTTGGTAGAAGTTGGTAGAGAGATAGATAGAGAGGGAGAGATACTGTAGGTAGGTAGGTAAGTAGGTAGAATGATAGAGAGAAATGGAGATATACAATAGGTAGGTAGGTAGGTAGGTAGGTAGGTAGGTAGGTAGGTAGGTAGGTAGGTAGAGGGATAGAGAGAGAGGGATATATCCAGTAGGTAGGTAGGTAAGTAGGTAGGTAGGTAGGTATGTAGAGGGATAGAGAGAGAGAGGGGGATAAATGCAGTAGGTAGGTAGGTAGGTAGGTAGGTAGAGGGATAGAGAGAGGGGGGGATAAATGCAGTAGGTAGGTAGGTAGGTAGGTAGGTAGGTAGGTAGGTAGGTAGGTAGGTAGGTAGGTAGGTAGGTAGGGAGAGGGATAGAGAGGGAGAGGGAGAAATACAGTAAGTATTTAGGCATGTAAGTAGGTAGGTAGAGGGATAGAGAGGGAGAGGGAGATACACAATAGGTAGGTAGGCAGGTAAGTAGGTAGGTAGAGGGATAGAGAAGAAGAGGGAGGAATACAGTAGGTAGGTATGTAGGTAGGTAGGTTGGTAGAGGGATAGAGAGAGAGGGAGAGATACTGTAGGTAGGTAGGTAAGTAGGTAGGTTGGTAGAGGGATAGAGAGAGAGGGAGATATACAGTAGGTAGGTAGGTAGAGGGATAGAGAGAGAGAGGGAGAAATCCAGTAGGTAGGTAGGTAGTTAGGTAGGTAGGTAGAGGGATAGAGAGGGAGAAATCCAGTAGGTAGGTAGGTAGGTAGAGGGATAGAGAGGGAGAGGGAGATACACAATAGGTAGGTAGGCAGGTAAGTAGGTAGGTAGAGGGATAGAGAAGAAGAGGGAGGAATACAGTAGGTAGGTATGTAGGTAGCTTGGTTGGTAGAGGGATAGAGAGAGAGGGAGAGATACTGTAGGTAGGTAGGTAGGTAGGTAAGTAGGTAGGTTGGTAGAGGGATAGAGAGAGAGGGAGATATACAGTAGGTAGGTAGGTAGAGGGATAGAGAGAGAGAGGGAGAAATCCAGTAGGTAGGTAGGTAGTTAGGTAGGTAGGTAGGTAGGTAGGTAGGTAGGTAGGTAGAGGGATAGAGAAGGAGAAATCCAGTAGGTAGGTAGGTAGGTAGGTAGAGGGATAGAGAGGGAGAGGGAGAAATCCAGTAGGTAGGTAGGTAGTTAGGTAGGTACGTAGGTAGGTAGGTAGAGGGATAGAGAAGGAAAAATCCAGTAGGTAGGTAAGTAGGTAGGTAGAGGGATAGAGAAGAAGATGGAGGAATACAGTAGGTAGGTAGGTAGGTAGGTAGGTAGGTAGGTAGGTAGGTAAGTAGGTAGGTAGGTAGGTAGAGGGATAGAGAGAGAGGGAGATATACAGTAGGTAGGTAGGTAGAGGGATAGAGAGAGAGAGGGAGAAATTCAGTAGGTAGGTAGGTAGTTAGGTAGGTAGGTAGAGGGATAGAGAGGGAGAAATCCAGTAGGTAGGTAGGTAGGTAGGTAGAGGGATAGAGAGGGAGAGGGAGATACACAATAGGTAGGTAGGCAGGTAAGTAGGTAGGTAGAGGGATAGAGAAGAAGAGGGAGGAATACAGTAGGTAGGTATGTAGGTAGGTTGGTTGGTAGAGGGATAGAGAGAGAGGGAGAGATACTGTAGGTAGGTTGGTAGGTAAGTAGGTAGGTTGGTAGAGGGATAGAGAGAGAGAGGGAGAAATCCAGTAGGTAGGTAGGTAGGTAGGTAGGTAGGTAGGTAGAGGGATAGAGAGTGAGAAATCCAGTAGGTAGGTAGGTAGGTTGGTAGAGGGATAGAGAGGGAGAGGGAGAGGGAGAAATCCAGTAGGTAGGTAGGTAGTTAGGTAGGTAGGTAGGTAGGTAGGTAGAGGGATAGAGAAGGAGAAATCCAGTAGGTAGGTAGGTAGGTAGGTAGGTAGGTAGTTAGGTAGGTAAGTAGGTAGGTAGGTAGGTAGAGGGATAGAGAGAGAGGGAGAGATACTGTAGGTAGGAAGGTAGGTAGAGTGATAGAGAGGGGGAGGGAGAAATACAGTAAGTAGTTAGGTAGGGAGAGGGATAGAGAGGGAGACAGAGATACACAGAAGGAAGGTAGCAAGGTAAGTAGGTAGGTAGAGGAATAGAAAGGGTGAGGGAGATACACAGTAGGTAGGTAGGCAGGTAAGTAGGTAGGTAGAGGGATAGAGAGGGAGAAGGAGAAATATAGAAGGTAGGTAGTTAGGTAGCTAGGTAGAGGGATAGAGAGAGAGGGATATAACCAGTAGGTAGGTAGGTAGGTAGGTAAGTAGAGGGATAGAGAGAGAGAGGGATAAATGCAGTAGGTAGGTAGGTAGGTAGGTAGGTAGGTAGGTAGGTAGGTAGGTAGGTAGGTGGGTAGGTAGGTAGGTAGGTGGATAGAGAGAGAGAGGGATAAATGCATTAGGTAGGTAGGTAGGTAGGTAGGTAGGTAGGTAGGTAGGTAGGTAGGTAGGTACGTAGAGGGATAGAGAGGGAGATGGAGATACACAGTAGGTAGGTAGGCCGGTAAATAGGTAGGTAGAGGGATAGAGAAGAAGAGGGAGGAATACAGTAGGCAGGCAGGCAGGCAGGCAGGTAGGTAGGTAGGTAGGTAGGTAGGTAGGTAGGTAGGTAGGTAGGTTGGTAGAGGGATAGAGAGAGAGGGATAGATACTCTAGGTAGGTAGGTAAGTAGGTAGTTTGGTAGAGGGATAGAGAGAGAGGGAGATATACAGTAGGTAGGTAGGTAGAAGGATAGAGAGAGAGAGGGAGAAATACAGTAGGTAGGTAGGTAGTTAGGTAGGTAAGTAGGTAGAGGGATAGAGAAGGAGAAATCCAGTAGGTAGGTAAGTAGGTATGTAGAGGGATAGAGAAGAAGAGGGAGGAATACAGTAGGTAGGTAGGTAGGTAGGTAGGTAGGTAGGTAGGTAGGTAGGTAGGTAGGTAGGTAGAGGGATAGAATGAGAGGGAGAGATCCTGTAGGTAGGTAGGTAGGTAGGTAGGTAGGTAGGTAGGTAGGTAGGTAGAGGGATAGAGAGAGAGAGGGAGAAATCCAGTAGGTAGGTAGGTAGGTAGGTAGAGGGATAGAGAGGGAGAGGGAGAAATACAGTAAGTAGGTAGGCAGGTAAGTAGTTAGGTAGAGGGAGAGGGAGGGAGAGGGAGAAATACAGAAGGTAGGTAGGTAGAGGGTTAGAGAGGGAGTGGGAGAAATATAGTAGGTAGGTTGTTAGGTAGGTAGGTAGAGGGATAGAGAGGGAGAGGGAGAAATACAGTAGGGAGGGAGGGAGGGAGGGAGGGAGAGGGATAGAGAGGGAGAGGAAGAAATACAGTAGGTAGGTAGGTAGAGGGATAGAGAGAGAGGGAGAAATACAGTAGGTATTTTGGTAGTTAGAGGGATAGAGAGGGAGAGGGAGAAATATAGAAGGTAGGTAGGTAGAAGGATAGAGAGGGAGAGGGAGGTATACAGTAGGTAGGTAGGTAGGTAGGTAGGTAGGTAGGTAGGTAGGTAGGTAGGTAGGGGGATAGAGAGAGAGGGAGAAATACAGTAGTTAGGTAGGTAGAGGGTTAGAGAGGGAATGGGAGAAATATAGTAGGTAGGTAGTTAGGTAGGTAGGGAGAGGGATAGAGAGGGAGAGGGAGAAATACAGTAGGTAGGGAGGGAGGGAGAGGGATAGAGAGGGAGAGGAAGAAATACAGTAGGTAGCTAGGTAGAGGGGTAGAGAGAGAGGGAGAAATACAGTAGGTAGGTTGGTAGTTAGAGGGATAGAGAGGGAGAAATACAGAAGGTAGGTAGGTAGAAGGAGACAGAAGGAGAGAGAGATATACAGTAGGTAGGTAGGTAGGTAGGTAGGTAGGTAGGTAGGTAGGTAGGTAGGTAGGTAGGTAGGTAAAAGGATAGAGAGAGAGGGAGATATACAGTAGATAGGTAGGTTGGTAGTTAGAGGGATAGAGAGGGAGAGGGAGAAATACAGAAGGTAGGTAGGTAGAAGGAGAGAGAAGGAGAGAGAGATATACAGTAGGTAGGTAGGTAGGTAGGTAGGTAGGTAGGTAGAAGAATAGAGAGAGAGGGAGATATACAGTAGGTAGGTAGGTAGGTAGGTAGGTAGGTAGAGGGAGAGAGAGGGAGAGAGAGAAGTACAGTAGGTAGGTAGGTAGGTAGGTAGGTAGGTAGGTAGGTAGGTAGAATGATAGAGAGAAAGGGAGATATACAGAAGGTAGGTAGGTAGAGGGATAGAGAGAGAGGGAGAAATACAGTAGGTAGGTTGGTAGTTAGAGGGATACAGAGGGAGAGGGAGAAATACAGAAGGTAGGTAGGTAGAACGAGAGAGAAGGAGAGAGAGATATACAGTAGGTAGGTAGGTAGGTAGGTAGGTAGGTAGGTAGGTAAAAGGTTAGAGAGAGAGGGAGATATACAGTAGGTAGGTAGGTTGGTAGTTAGAGGGATAGAGAGGGAGAGGGAGAAATACAGAAGGTAGGTAGGTAGAAGGAGAGAGAAGGAGAGAGAGATATACAGTAGGTAGGTAGGTAGGTAGGTAGGTAGGTAGGTAGAAGAATAGAGAGAGAGGGAGATATACAGTAGGTAGGTAGGTAGGTAGGTAGGTAGGTAGGTAGGTAGAGGGAGAGAGAGGGAGAGAGAGAAGTACAGTAGGTAGGTAGGTAGGTAGGTAGGTAGGTAGGTAGGTAGGTAGGTAGGTAGAATGATAGAGAGAAAGGGAGATATACAGAAGGTAGGTAGGTAGAGGGATGGAGAGAGAGCTAGAAATACAGTAGGTAGGTAGGTAGTTAGGTAGGTAGGTAGAGGGATAGAGGGAGAAATCCAGTAGGTAGCTAGGTAGGTAGAGGGATAAAGAGGGAGAAGGAGAAATACAGTAAGTAGGTAGGCAGGTAAGTAGGTAGGTAGAGCGATAGAGAGGGAGAAATACAGAAGGTAGGTAGATAGGTAGGTAGGTAGGTAGAGGCAGAGAGAGAAGTACAGTAGGTAGGGAGGGAGGGACGGAGAGGGATAGAAAGGGAGAGGAAGAAATACAGTAGGTAGGTAGGTAGGTAGGTAGTTAGGTAGGTAGAATTGTAGAGAGAAAGGGAGATATAAAGTAGGTAGGTAGGTAGAGGGATAGAGAGAGAGCTACAAATACAGTAGGTAGGTAGTTAGGTAGGTAGGTAGGTAGAGGGATAGAGAGGGAGAAATCCAGTAGGTAGGTAGGTAGAGGGATAGAGAGGGAGAAGGAGAAATACAGTAAGTAGGTAGGCAGGTAAGTAGGTAGGTATTGTGATAGAGAGGGAGAGGGAGAAATACAGAACGTAGGTAGGTAGGTAAGTAAGTAGGTAGGTAGGTATCTAGGTAGGTATAGGGATAGAGAGAGAGGGTGAGATACTGTAGGTAGGTAGTTAGGTAGAAGGATAGAGAGGGAGGGAGAAATACAGTAGGTAGGTAGCTAGGTGGAGGGATAGAGAGAGAGAGGGAGAAATACAGTAGGTAGGCAGGTAGAGGGATAGAGAGAGAGGGGGAGAAATACAGTAGGGAGGGAGGGAGAGCGATACAGAGGGAGAGGGAGAAATACAGTAGGGAGGGAGGGAGAGGAATACAGAGGGAGAGGGAGAAATACAGTAGGTAGGTAGGTAGGTGAAGGGATAGAGAGAGAAATACAGTAGGTAGGTAGGTAGGTAGGTAGGTAGGTAGGTAGGTAGGTAGGTAGGTAGGTAGGTAGGTTGGTAGGTAGGTAGGTAGGTAGGTAAGTAGAAAGAGGGATGGAGAGGGAGAAATACAATAAGTAGGTAGGTAGGTAGGTAGGTAGGTAGGTAGGTAGAGGGATAGAGAGAGAGGGAGAAATGCAGTAGGTAGGTAGGTAGGTAGGTAGAGGGATAGAGAGGGAGAGGGAGAAATACAGTAGGGAGGAAGGAAGAGGAATACAGAGGGAGAGGGAGAAATACAGTAGGTAGGTAGGTAGGTGAAGGGATAGAGAGAGAAATACAGTAGGTAGGTAGGTAGGTAGGTAGGTAGGTAGGTAAAAAGAGGGATAGAGAGGGAGAGGGAGAAATACAATAAGTAAGTATGTAGGTAGGTAGGTAGGTAGGTAGGTAGGTAGAGGGATAGAGAGAGAGGGAGAAATGCAGTAGGGAGGGAGAGGGATACAGAGGGAGAGGGAGAAATACAATAGGCAGGGAGGGAGAGGGATACAGAGGGAGAGGGAGAAATACAGTAGGTAGGTAGGTAGTTAGAGGGATAGAGAAGGAGCGGAAGATATACAGTAGGTAGGTAGGTAGGTAGGTATGTAGGTAGGTATAGGGATAGAGAAGGAGAGAGGGAGAAATACAGTAGGTAGGTAAGTAGAGAGATAGAGAGAGGGAGAGGGAGAGGGAAAAGTACAGTAGGTAGGTAAATAGGTAGGTAGGTAGGTAGGTAGGTAGGTAGGTAGGTAGGTAGGTAGAGGGATAGAGAGGGAGAGGGAGAAGTACAGTAGGTAGGTAGGAAAAGGGAGAGAGGGAGAAATACGGTAGATAGGTAGGTAGGTAGAGAGGGAAAAGTACACTAGGTAGGTAGGTAGGTACGTATGTAGGTAGATGGAGAGAGGGAGAGGGAGAGGGAGAAATTCAGTAGGTAGGTAGGTAGAGGGAGGGAGGGAGAAAGGGAGAAATACAGTAGGCAGGCAGGTAGGTAGGTAGGTAAGGGAGAGAGGGAGAAATACAGTAGGTATGTAGGTAGAGAGAGACAGAGGGAAAAGTACACTAGGTAGGCAGGTAGGTAGGTAGAGAGATAGAGGGAGAAATACAGTAGGTAGGTATGTAGTTAGGTAGGTAGAGAGTGACAGGGAGAGAGGGAGAAATACGGTAGGTAGGTAGGTAGGGGGAGAGGGAGAAATACAGTTGGTAGGCACGCAGGCAGGTAGGTAGGTAGGTAGGTAGGTGGAGGGATAGAGGGAGAAATACAGTATGTATGTAGGTAGGTAGAGGGATAGAGAGGGAGAGGGACAAATACAGTAGGCAGGTAGGTAGGTAGGTAGAGGGAGAGAGGGAGGGAAAAGTACAGTAGGTAGGTAGGTAGGTAGGTAGGTAGGTAGGTGGAGAGAGGGAGAGAGGGTGAAATACTGTAGGTAGGTAGGTAGAGAGAGAGGGGGGGGGAAAGTACACTAGGTAGGTACATTGGTAGGTAGATAGAGAGATAGAGAGAGAGGGGGGGAAGTATAATAGATAGGTAGGTAGAGAGAGAGAGAGGGAGAAATACAGTAGGTAAGTAGGTTGAGGGAGAGAGGGAGAAAGGCAAAAATACAGTAGGTAGGTAGGTAGGTAGGTAGGTAGGTAGGTAGGTAGGTAGGTAGGTAGGTAGGTAGATTGGTAGGTAGATTGGTAGGTAGGTAGGTAGGTAGAGGGCGAGAGGAAGAAAGGGAGATAGAGACAGAGGCAAAAGTATACTAGGTAGGCAGGCAGGCAGGTAGGTAGGTAGGGAGAGGGAAAGGGAGAAATACAGTAGGTAGGCAGGCAGGTTGGTAGGTAGGTAGAGGGATAGAGGGAGAAATACAGTAGATAGGTAGGTAGAGGGAGAGAGGGAGAAATACAGTAGGTATGTAGGTAGAGGGAGAGAGGGAGGGAAAAGTACACTAGGTAGGTATGTATGTAGGTAGAGAGAGAGAGGGAAAAGTACACTAGGTAGGCAGGTAGGTAGGTAGAGAGAGAGGGGTGGGGGAGAAATACAGTAGGTAGGTAGGTAGGTAGGTATGTAGAGGGTGAGAGGGAGAGAGGGAGAAATACAGCAGGTAGGTAGGTAGGTAGAGAGATAGAGGGAAAAGTACACTAGGTAGGTATGTAGGTAGGTAGGTAGGTAGGTAGGTAGGTAGGTAGGTAGGTAGGTAGACGGAGAGAGGGAGAAATACAGTAGGTAGGTATGTAGGTAGGTACGGAGAGAGAGAGAGAGAGAGAGAGGGAAAAGTACACTAGGTAGGTATGTAGGTAGGTAGGGAGACGGAGAGAGGGAAAGAGGGAGAAATACAGTAGGTAGGTAGGTAGGTAGGTAGGTAGGTAGGTAGGTAGGTAGGTAGGTAGGTAGAGAGATAGAGAGAGGGAAAAGTACACTAGGTAGGTAAGTAGGTAGGTAGGGAGGGAGAGGGAGAAATACAGTAGGTAGGTAGGCAGGCAGGCAAGCAGGCAGGCAGGCAGGCAGGCAGGTAGGTAGAGGGAAAGAGAGGGAGAGGGAGAAATACAGTAGGTAGGTAGGTAGTGGGAGAGACAGAGAAAGGGAGAAATACAGTAGGTAGGTAGGTAGGTAGGTAGGTAGGTAGGTAGGTAGGTAGGTAGGTAGGTAGGTAAAGAGATAGAGAGAGACGGAAAAGTATACTAGTTAGGCTGGTAGGTAGGTAGAGTGTGAGAGAGAGAGAGGGAGAAATACAGTAGGTAGGTAGGTAGGTAGAGGGAGAGAGGGAAAGGGAGAAATACAGTAGGTAGGTAGGTAGACGGAGAGAGGGTGAAATACAGTAGGTAGGTAGGTAGGTAGGTAGAGAGATAGAGGGAAAAGTACACTAGGTAGGTAGGTAGGTAGGTAGGGGGAGAGGGAGAGGGAGAAAAACAGTAGGTAGGTATGTAGAGGGAGAGAAGGAGAAATACAGTAGGTAGGTAGGTAGGTAGGTAGGTAGGTAGGGAGGGAGGGAGGGAGGGAGGGAGGGAGGGAGGGAGATAGAGGGAAAAGTACACTAGGTAGGTAGGTAGGTAGGTAGGGGGAGAGAGGGAGAAATACAGTAGGTAGGTAGGTAGAAAGATAGAGAGAGAGGGAAAAGTACACTAGGTAGGTAGGTAGGTAGGTAGGTAGGTAGGGGGAGAGAGGGAGAAATACAGTAGGTAGGTAGGTAGAAAGATAGAGAGAGAGGGGAAAGTACACTAGGTAGGTAGGTAGGTAGGTAGGTAGGTAGGTAGGTAGGTAGGTAGGTAGGTAGGTAGGTAGAGAGGCAGAGGGAGAGAGGGAGAGAGGGAGAAATACGGTAGGTAGGTGGTAGGAAGGGAAAGCGATTGAGAGAGAGGGAAAAGTATACTAGGTAGGCTGGTAGGTAGGTAGAGAGAGGGGGGAGGGAGAAATACAGTAGGTAGGTAGGTAGGTAGGTAGGTAGGTAGGTAGGTAGGTAGGTAGGTAGGTAGGTAGAGGGAGAGAGGGAGAGGGAGAAATACAGTAGGTAGATAGGTAGATGGAGAGAGGGCGAAATACAGTAGGTAGGTAGGTAGGTAGGTAGGTAGGTAGGTAGGTAGGTAGGTAGGTAGAGAGAGAGAGAGATAGAGGGAAAAGTACACTAGGTAGGTATGTAGGTAGGTAGAGGGAGAGAGGGAGAAATAGAGTAGGTAGGTAAGTAGAGAGATAGAGAGAGAAAGAGTGAGAGGGAAAAGTACAGTAGGTAGATAGGTAGGTAGGTAGGTAGGTAGGTAGGTAGGTAGGTAGGTAGGTAGGTAGGTAGGTAGGTAGGTAGACGGAGAGAGGGAGAAATACAGTAGGTAGGTATGTAGGTAGGTACGTAGAGAGGGAGAGAGAGAGAGGGAAAAGTACACTAGGTAGGTATGTAGGTAGGTAGGGAGACGGAGAGAGGGAAAGAGGGAGAAATACAGTAGGTAGGTAGGTAGGTAGGTAGGTAGGTAGGTAGGTAGGTAGGTAGGTAGGTAGAGAGATAGAGAGAGGGAAAAGTACACTAGGTAGGTAAGTAGGTAGGTAGGGAGGGAGAGGGAGAAATACAGTAGGTAGGTAGGCAGGCAGGCAAGCAGGCAGGCAGGCAGGCAGGCAGGTAGGTAGAGGGAAAGAGAGGGAGAGGGAGAAATACAGTAGGTAGGTAGGTAGTGGGAGAGACAGAGAAAGGGAGAAATACAGTAGGTAGGTAGGTAGGTAGGTAGGTAGGTAGGTAGGTAAAGAGATAGAGAGAGACAGAAAAGTATACTAGTTAGGCTGGTAGGTAGGTAGAGTGTGAGAGAGAGAGAGGGAGAAATACAGTAGGTAGGTAGGTAGGTAGAGGGAGAGAGGGAAAGGGAGAAATACAGTAGGTAGGTAGGTAGACGGAGAGAGGGTGAAATACAGTAGGTAGGTAGGTAGGTAGGTAGGTAGAGAGATAGAGGGAAAAGTACACTAGGTAGGTAGGTAGGTAGGTAGGGGGAGAGGGAGAGGGAGAAAAACAGTAGGTAGGTATGTAGAGGGAGAGAAGGAGAAATACAGTAGGTAGGTAGGTAGGTAGGTAGGTAGGTAGGTAGGTAGGTAGGGAGGGAGGGAGGGAGGGAGGGAGGGAGGGAGGGAGGGAGATAGAGGGAAAAGTACACTAGGTAGGTAGGTAGGTAGGTAGGGGGAGAGAGGGAGAAATACAGTAGGTAGGTAGGTAGAAAGATAGAGAGAGAGGGAAAAATACACTAGGTAGGTAGGTAGGTAGGTAGGTAGGTAGGTAGGTAGGTAGGTAGGTAGGTAGGGGGAGAGAGGGAGAAATACAGTAGGTAGGTAGGTAGAAAGATAGAGAGAGAGGGGAAAGTACACTAGGTAGGTAGGTAGGTAGGTAGGTAGGTAGGTAGGTAGGTAGGTAGGTAGGTAGGTAGGTAGGTAGAGAGGCAGAGGGAGAGAGGGAGAGAGGGAGAAATACGGTAGGTAGGTGGTAGGAAGGGAAAGCGATTGAGAGAGAGGGAAATGTATACTAGGTAGGCTGGTAGGTAGGTAGAGAGAGGGGGGAGGGAGAAATACAGTAGGTAGGTAGGTAGGTAGGTAGGTAGGTAGGTAGGTAGAGAGAGAGAGAGAGAGAGAGAGGGAAAAGTACACTAGGTAGGTATGTAGGTAGGTAGAGGGAGAGAGGGAGAAATAGAGTAGGTAGGTAAGTAGAGAGATAGAGAGAGAAAGAGTGAGAGGGAAAAGTACAGTAGGTAGATAGGTAGGTAGGTAGGTAGGTAGGTAGGTAGGTAGGTAGGTAGGTAGGTAGGTAGGTAGAGTTATAGAGAGGGAGAGGGAGAAATACAGTAAGTAGGTAGGCAGGTAAGTAGGTAGGTATTGTGATAGAGAGGGAGAGGGAGAAATACAGAACGTAGGTAGGTAGGTAGGTAAGTAAGTAGGTAGGTAGGTATCTAGGTAGGTATAGGGATAGAGAGAGAGGGTGAGATACTGTAGGTAGGTAGTTAGGTAGAAGGATAGAGAGGGAGGGAGAAATACAGTAGGTAGGTAGCTAGGTGGAGGGATAGAGAGAGAGAGGGAGAAATACAGTAGGTAGGCAGGTAGAGGGATAGAGAGAGAGGGGGAGAAATACAGTAGGGAGGGAGGGAGAGGGATACAGAGGGAGAGGGAGAAATACAGTAGGGAGGGAGGGAGAGGAATACAGAGGGAGAGGGAGAAATACAGTAGGTAGGTAGGTAGGTGAAGGGATAGAGAGAGAAATACAGTAGGTAGGTAGGTAGGTAGGTAGGTAGGTAGGTTGGTAGGTAGGTAGGTAGGTAGGTAGGTAGGTAGGTAGGTAGGTAGGTAGGTTGGTAGGTAGGTAGGTAGGTAGGTAGGTAGGTAAGTAGAAAGAGGGATGGAGAGGGAGAAATACAATAAGTAGGTAGGTAGGTAGGTAGGTAGGTAGGTAGGTAGGTAGAGGGATAGAGAGAGAGGGAGAAATGCAGTAGGTAGGTAGGTAGGTAGGTAGAGGGATAGAGAGGGAGAGGGAGAAATACAGTAGGGAGGAAGGAAGAGGAATACAGAGGGAGAGGGAGAAATACAGTAGGTAGGTAGGTAGGTGAAGGGATAGAGAGAGAAATACAGTAGGTAGGTAGGTAGGTAGGTAGGTAGGTAGGTAAAAAGAGGGATAGAGAGGGAGAGGGAGAAATACAATAAGTAAGTATGTAGGTAGGTAGGTAGGTAGGTAGGTAGAGGGATAGAGAGAGAGGGAGAAATGCAGTAGGGAGGGAGAGGGATACAGAGGGAGAGGGAGAAATACAATAGGCAGGGAGGGAGAGGGATACAGAGGGAGAGGGAGAAATACAGTAGGTAGGTAGGTAGTTAGAGGGATAGAGAAGGAGCGGAAGATATACAGTAGGTAGGTAGGTAGGTAGGTATGTAGGTAGGTATAGGGATAGAGAAGGAGAGAGGGAGAAATACAGTAGGTAGGTAAGTAGAGAGATAGAGAGAGGGAGAGGGAGAGGGAAAAGTACAGTAGGTAGGTAAATAGGTAGGTAGGTAGGTAGGTAGGTAGGTAGGTAGGTAGGTAGGTAGGTAGGTAGGTAGAGGGATAGAGAGGGAGAGGGAGAAGTACAGTAGGTAGGTAGGAAAAGGGAGAGAGGGAGAAATACGGTAGATAGGTAGGTAGGTAGAGAGGGAAAAGTACACTAGGTAGGTAGGTAGGTACGTATGTAGGTAGATGGAGAGAGGGAGAGGGAGAGGGAGAAATTCAGTAGGTAGGTAGGTAGAGGGAGGGAGGGAGAAAGGGAGAAATACAGTAGGCAGGCAGGTAGGTAGGTAGGTAAGGGAGAGAGGGAGAAATACAGTAGGTATGTAGGTAGAGAGAGACAGAGGGAAAAGTACACTAGGTAGGCAGGTAGGTAGGTAGAGAGATAGAGGGAGAAATACAGTAGGTAGGTATGTAGTTAGGTAGGTAGAGAGTGACAGGGAGAGAGGGAGAAATACGGTAGGTAGGTAGGTAGGGGGAGAGGGAGAAATACAGTTGGTAGGCACGCAGGCAGGTAGGTAGGTAGGTAGGTAGGTGGAGGGATAGAGGGAGAAATACAGTATGTATGTAGGTAGGTAGAGGGATAGAGAGGGAGAGGGACAAATACAGTAGGTAGGTAGGTAGGTAGGTAGAGGGAGAGAGGGAGGGAAAAGTACAGTAGGTAGGTAGGTAGGTAGGTAGGTAGGTAGGTAGGTAGGTAGGTAGGTGGAGAGAGGGAGAGAGGGTGAAATACTGTAGGTAGGTAGGGAGAGAGAGAGGGGGGGGAAAGTACACTAGGTAGGTACATTGGTAGGTAGATAGAGAGATAGAGAGAGAGGGGGGAAGTATAATAGATAGGTAGGTAGAGAGAGAGAGAGGGAGAAATACAGTAGGTAAGTAGGTTGAGGGAGAGAGGGAGAAAGGCAAAAATACAGTAGGTAGGTAGGTAGGTAGGTAGGTAGGTAGGTAGGTAGGTAGGTAGGTAGGTAGGTAGATTGGTAGGTAGGTAGGTAGGTAGAGGGCGAGAGGAAGAAAGGGAGATAGAGACAGAGGCAAAAGTATACTAGGTAGGCAGGCAGGCAGGTAGGTAGGTAGGGAGAGGGAAAGGGAGAAATACAGTAGGTAGGCAGGCAGGTTGGTAGGTAGGTAGAGGGATAGAGGGAGAAATACAGTAGATAGGTAGGTAGAGGGAGAGAGGGAGAAATACAGTAGGTATGTAGGTAGAGGGAGAGAGGGAGGGAAAAGTACACTAGGTAGGTATGTATGTAGGTAGAGAGAGAGAGGGAAAAGTACACTAGGTAGGCAGGTAGGTAGGTAGAGAGAGAGGGGTGGGGGAGAAATACAGTAGGTAGGTAGGTAGGTATGTAGAGGGTGAGAGGGAGAGAGGGAGAAATACAGCAGGTAGGTAGGTAGGTAGAGAGATAGAGGGAAAAGTACACTAGGTAGGTATGTAGGTAGGTAGGTAGGTAGGTAGGTAGGTAGGTAGGTAGGTAGGTAGACGGAGAGAGGGAGAAATACAGTAGGTAGGTATGTAGGTAGGTACGGAGAGAGAGAGAGAGAGAGAGAGGGAAAAGTACACTAGGTAGGTAAGTAGGTAGGTAGGGAGGGAGAGGGAGAAATACAGTAGGTAGGTAGGCAGGCAGGCAAGCAGGCAGGCAGGCAGGCAGGTAGGTAGAGGGAAAGAGAGGGAGAGGGAGAAATACAGTAGGTAGGTAGGTAGTGGGAGAGACAGAGAAAGGGAGAAATACAGTAGGTAGGTAGGTAGGTAGGTAGGTAGGTAGGTAGGTAGGTAGGTAGGTAAAGAGATAGAGAGAGACGGAAGAGTATACTAGTTAGGCTGGTAGGTAGGTAGAGTGTGAGAGAGAGAGAGGGAGAAATACAGTAGGTAGGTAGGTAGGTAGAGGGAGAGAGGGAAAGGGAGAAATACAGTAGGTAGGTAGGTAGACGGAGAGAGGGTGAAATACAGTAGGTAGGTAGGTAGGTAGGTAGAGAGATAGAGGGAAAAGTACACTAGGTAGGTAGGTAGGTAGGTAGGGGGAGAGGGAGAGGGAGAAAAACAGTAGGTAGGTATGTAGAGGGAGAGAAGGAGAAATACAGTAGGTAGGTAGGTAGGTAGGTAGGTAGGTAGGTAGGTAGGGAGGGAGGGAGGGAGGGAGGGAGATAGAGGGAAAAGTACACTAGGTAGGTAGGTAGGTAGGTAGGGGGAGAGAGGGAGAAATACAGTAGGTAGGTAGGTAGAAAGATAGAGAGAGAGGGAAAAGTACACTAGGTAGGTAGGTAGGTAGGTAGGTAGGTAGGTAGGTAGGTAGGTAGGTAGGTAGGTAGGTAGGTAGGTAGAGAGGCAGAGGGAGAGAGGGAGAGAGGGAGAAATACGGTAGGTAGGTGGTAGGAAGGGAAAGCGATTGAGAGAGAGGGAAAAGTATACTAGGTAGGCTGGTAGGTAGGTAGAGAGAGGGGGGAGGGAGAAATACAGTAGGTAGGTAGGTAGGTAGGTAGGTAGGTAGGTAGGTAGGTAGGTAGGTAGAGGGAGAGAGGGAGAGGGAGAAATACAGTAGGTAGATAGGTAGATGGAGAGAGGGCGAAATACAGTAGGTAGGTAGGTAGGTAGGTAGGTAGGTAGGTAGGTAGGTAGGTAGGTAGTTAGGTAGGTAGGTAGGTAGGTAGAGAGAGAGAGAGAGATAGAGGGAAAAGTACACTAGGTAGGTATGTAGGTAGGTAGAGGGAGAGAGGGAGAAATAGAGTAGGTAGGTAAGTAGAGAGATAGAGAGAGAAAGAGTGAGAGGGAAAAGTACAGTAGGTAGATAGGTAGGTAGGTAGGTAGGTAGGTAGGTAGGTAGGTAGGTAGGTAGGAAGGTAGGTAGGTAGGTAGGTAGGTAGGTAGGTAGGTAGGTAGGTAGGTAGGTAGGTAGGTAGGTGGATAGAGAGAGAGAGAGAGGGAGAAATACAGTAGGTAGGTAGGTCAGTAGAGAGGCAGAGGGAAAAGTACACTAGGTAGGTAGGTAGTGGGAGAGAAGTAGAGGGAGAAATACAGTAGGTAGGTAGGTAGGTAGGTAGAGGAAGAGAGGGAGAGAGGTAGAAATACCTTAGGTAGGTAGGTAGAGAGAGAGAGAGAGAGAGAGGGAAAAGGTAGGTAGGTAGAGAGATAGAGGGAAACGTACACTAGGTAGGTATGTAGGTAGGTATAGGGAGAAATACAGTAGGTAGGTAGGTAGGTAGGTAGGTAGAGGGAGAGGGAGAAATACAATAGGTAGGCAGGCAGGCAGGCAGGTAGGTAGAGGGATAGAGGGAGAAATACAGTAGGTAGGTAGGTAAGGTAGGTAGGTAGGTAGGTAGGTAGGTAGGTAGGTAGGTAGGTAGGTAGAGAGAGAGAGAGAGAGAGAGAGAGGGAAAAGGACAATAGGTAGGTAGGTAGGTAGTTATATAGGTAGATGGAGAGAGGGAGAAATTCAATAGGTAGGTAGGTAGATGGAGAGAGGGAGAAATACACTAGGTAGGTAGGTAGGTAGAGAGAGACAGGGAGAAATACAGTAGGTAGGTAGGTAGAGGGAGGGAGGGAAAAGCACACTAGGTAGGTAGGTAGGTAGGTAGGTAGGTAGAGAGAGATAGAGAGTGGGAAAGGTAGACTAGGTAGGTAGGTAAGTAGGTAGAGAGAGAGAGGGGGGGGGGAAAGTACAATAGGTAGGTAGGTAGGTAGAGGGAGGGAGGGAGAAAGGGAGAAATACAGTAGGCAGGCAGGTAGGTAGGTAGGTAAGGGAGAGAGGGAGAAATACAGTAGGTAGGTAGGTAGAGGGAGAGAGGGAGGGAAAAGTACACTAGGTAGGTATGTATGTAGGTAGAGAGAGACAGAGGGAAAAGTACACTAGGTAGGCAGGTAGGTAGGTAGAGAGATAGAGGGAGAAATACAGTAGGTAGGTACGTAGTTAGGTAGGTAGAGAGTGACAGGGAGAGAGGGAGAAATACGGTAGGTAGGTAGGTAGGGGGAGAGGGAGAAATACAGTTGGTAGGCACGCAGGCAGGTAGGTAGGTAGGTAGGTAGGTGGAGGGATAGAGGGAGAAATACAGTATGTATGTAGGTAGGTAGAGGGATAGAGAGGGACAAATACAGTAGGTAGGTAGGTAGGTAGGTAGAGGGAGAGAGGGAGAAATACGGTAGGTAGGTAGGTAGGTAGAGAGAGAGGGAAAAGTACAGTAGGTAGGTAGGTAGGTAGGTAGGTAGGTAGTTGGAGAGAGGGAGAGAGGGTGAAATACTGTAGGTAGGTAGGTAGAGAGAGAGAGGGGGGGGAAGTACACTAGGTAGGTACATTGGTAGGTAGATAGAGAGATAGAGAGAGGGGGGGAAATATAATAGATAGGTAGGTAGAGAGAGAGAGGGAGAAATACAGTAGGTAAGTAGGTTGAGGGAGAGAGGGAGAAAGGCAGAAATACAGTAGGTAGGTAGGTAGGTAGGTAGGTAGGTAGGTAGGTAGGTAGGTAGGTAGATAGGTAGGTAGGTAGGTAGGTAGGTAGGTAGGTTGGTAGGTAGGTAGGTAGGTAGAGGGCGAGAGGAAGAAAGGGAGATAGAGACAGAGGCAAAAGTATACTAGATAGGCAGGCAGGCAGGTAGGTAGGTAGGGAGAGGGAAAGGGAGAAATACAGTAGGTAGGCAGGCAGGTTGGTAGGTAGGTAGAGGGATAGAGGGAGAAATACAGTAGATAGGTAGGTAGAGGGAGAGAGGGAGAGAGGGAGAAATACATTAGGTATGTAGGTAGAGGGAGAGAGGGAAAAGTACACTAGGTAGGCAGGTAGGTAGGTAGAGAGAGAGGGGTGGGGGAGAAATACAGTAGGTAGGTAGGTAGGTATGTAGAGGGTGAGAGGGAGAGAGGGAGAAATACAGCAGGTAGGTAGGTAGGTAGGTAGAGAGATAGAGGGAAAAGTACACTAGGTAGGTATGTAGGTATGTAGGTAGGTAGGTAGGTAGGTAGGTAGGTAGGTAGGTAGGTAGGTAGGTAGACGGAGAGAGGGAGAAATACAGTAGGTAGGTATGTAGGTAGGTACGTAGAGAGAGAGAGAGAGAGAGAGGGAAAAGTACACTAGGTAGGTATGTAGGTAGGTAGGGAGAGGGATAGAGGGAAAGAGGGAGAAATACAGTAGGTAGGTAGGTAGGTAGGTAGGTAGGTAGGTAGGTAGGTAGGTAGGTAGGTAGGTAGGTAGAGAGATAGAGAGAGGGAAAAGTACACTAGGTAGGTAAGTAGGTAGGTAGGGAGGGAGAGGGAGAAATACAGTAGGTAGGTAGGCAGGCAAGCAGGCAGGCAGGCAGGCAGGCAGGTAGGTAGAGGGAAAGAGAGGGAGAAATACAGTAGGTAGGTAGGTAGTGGGAGAGACAGAGAAAGGGAGAAATACAGTAGGTAGGTAGGTAGGTAGGTAGGTAGGTAGGTAGGTAGGTAGGTAGGTAGGTAGGTAGGTAGGTAGGTAGGTCGGTCGGTCGGTCGGTCGGTCGGTCGGTCGGTAGAGGGCGAGAGGGAGAGAGGGAAAAATACCGTAGGTAGGTAGGTAGGTAGGTAGGTAGGTAGGTAGGTAGGTAAAGAGATAGAGAGAGACGGAAAAGTATACTAGTTAGGCTGGTAGGTAGGTAGAGTGTGAGAGAGAGAGAGGGAGAAATACAGTAGGTAGGTAGGTAGGTAGAGGGAGAGAGGGAGAGGGAGAAATACTGTAGGTAGGTATGTAGATGGAGAGAAGGAGAAATACAGTAGGTAGGTAGGTAGGTAGGTAGGTAGGTAGGTAGGTAGGGAGGGAGGGAGGGAGATAGAGGGAAAAGTACACTAGGTAGGTAGGTAGGTAGGGGGAGAGAGGGAGAAATACAGTAGGTAGGTAGGTAGAAAGATAGAGAGAGAGGGAAAAGTACACTAGGTAGGTAGGTAGGTAGGTAGGTAGGTAGGTAGATAGAGAGGCAGAGGGAAAAGTACACTAGGTAGGTAGGTAATGGGAGAGAAGTAGAGGGAGAAATACAGGAAGGTAGGTAGGTAGGTAGGTAGGTAGGTAGGTAGGTAGGTAGGTAGGTAGGTAGGTAGGTAGGTAGGTAGAGGGAGAGAGGGAGAGAGGGAGAAATACGGTAGGTAGGTGGTAGGAAGGGAAAGCGATAGAGAGAGAGGGAAAAGTATACTAGGTAGGCTGGTAGGTAGGTAGAGAGAGGGGGGAGGGAGAAATACAGTAGGTAGGTAGGTAGGTAGGTAGGTAGGTAGGTAGGTAGGTAGGTAGGTAGGTAGGTAGAGGGAGAGAGGGAGAGGGAGAAATACAGTAGGTAGATAGGTAGATGGAGAGAGGGCGAAATACAGTAGGTAGGTAGGTAGGTAGGTAGGTAGGTAGGTAGGTAGGTAGGTAGGTAGGTAGAGAGAGAGATAGAGGGAAAAGTACACTAGGTAGGTATGTAGGTAAATAGGTAGATAGGTAGGTAGGTAGGTAGAGGGATAGAGGGAGAAATACAGTAGGTAGGTAGGTAAGGTAGGTAGGTAGGTAGGTAGGTAGAGGGATAGAGACGGAGAGGGAAAAATACAGTAGGTAGGTAGGTAGGTAGAGGGAGAGAGGGAGAAATACGGTAGGTAGGTAGGTAGGTAGGTAGGTAGGGAGAGAGAGAGAGAGAGAGGGGGGGGAAAGGACAATAGGTAGGTAGGTAGGTAGTTATATAGGTAGATGGAGAGAGGGAGAGGGAGAAATGCACTAGGTAGGTAGGTAGGTAGGTAGGTAGAGAGATAGAGAGAGAGAGGGGAAAGTACAATTGGTAGGTAGGTAGGTAGGTAGGTAGGTAGGTAGAGAGAGACAGGGAGAAATACAGTAGGTAGGTAGGTAGAGGGAGGGAGGGAAAAGCACACTAAGTAGGTAGGTAGGTAGGTAGGTAGGTAGAGAGAGATAGAGAGTGGGAAAGGTAGACTAGGTAGGTAGGTAGGTAGGTAGAGAGAGAGGGGGGGGGAAAGTACAATAGGTAGGTAGGTAGGTAGAGAGAGAGAGAGTGAGAAATACAGTAGGTAGGTAGGTAGAGGGAGGGAGGGAGAAAGGGAGAAATACAGTAGGCAGGCAGGTAGGTAGGTAGGTAAGGGATAGAGGGAGAAGTACAGTAGATATGTAGGTAGAGGCAGAGAGAGAGAGAGAGGGAGAAATACAGTAGGTAGGTAGGTAGGTAGAGGGAGAGAGGGAGAGGGAGAAATACAGTAGGTGTGTAGGTAGACGGAGAGAGGGTGAAATACAGTAGGTAGGTAGGTAGGTAGGTAGGTAGGTAGAGAGATAGAGGGAAAAGTACACTAGGTAGGTAGGTAGGTAGGTAGGTAGGTAGGGGGAGAGAGAGAGGGAGAAAAACAGTAGGTAGGTATGTAGAGGGAGAGAGGGGAAAAACAGTAGGTAGGTAGGTAGGTAGGTAGGTAGGTAGGGAGGGAGGGAGGGAGGGAGGGAGGGAGGGAGGGAGATAGAGGGAAAAGTACACTAGGTAGGTAGGTAGGTAGGTAGGGGGAGAATGGGAGAAATACAGTAGGTAGGTAGGTAGAAAGATAGAGAGAGAGGGAAAAGTACACTAGGTAGGTAGGTAGGTAGGTAGGTAGGTAGGTAGGTAGGTAGGTAGGTAGGTAGGTAGGTAGAGAGGCAGAGGGAAAAGTACACCAGGTAGGTAGGTAATGGGAGAGAAGTAGAGGGAGAAATACAGTAGGTAGGTAGGTAGGTAGGTAGGTAGGTAGGTAGGTAGGTGGGTAGGTAGGTAGGTAGGTAGGTAGAGGGCGAGAGGGAGAGAGGGAGAAATACGGTAGGTAGGTGGTAGGAAGGGAAAGCGATAGAGAGAGAGGGAAAAGTATACTAGGTAGGCTGGTAGGTAGGTAGAGAGAGGGGGGAGGGAGAAATACAGTAGGTAGGTAGGTAGGTAGGTAGGTAGGTAGGTAGGTAGGTAGGTAGGTAGGTAGGGGGAGAGAGGGAGAGGGAGAAATACAGTAGGTAGATAGGTAGATGGAGAGAGGGCGAAATACAGTAGGTAGGTAGGTAGGTAGGTAGGTAGGTAGGTAGGTAGGTAGGTAGGTAGGTAGGTAGGTAGGTAGGTAGGTAGAGAGAGAGATAGAGGGAAAAGTACACTAGGTAGGTATGTAGGTAGGTAGAGGGAGAGAGGGAGAGAGGGAGAAATAGAGTAGGTAGGTAAGTAGAGAGATAGAGAGAGAAAGAGTGAGAGGGAAAAGTTCAGTAGGTAGGTAGGTAGGTAAATAGGTAGATAGGTAGGTAGGTAGGTAGAGGGATAGAGGGAGAAATATAGTAGGTAGGTAGGTAGGTAGGTAGGTAGGTAGGTAGGTAGGTAGGTAGGTAGGTAGGTAGGTAGGTAGGTAGGTGGATAGAGAGAGAGAGAGGGAGAAATACAGTAGGTAGGTAGGTCAGTAGAGAGGCAGAGGGAAAAGTACACTAGGTGGGTAGGTAGTGGGAGAGAAGTAGAGGGAGAAATACAGTAGGTAGGTAGGTAGGTAGGTAGAGGAAGAGAGGGAGAGAGGTAGAAATACCTTAGGTAGGTCGGTAGAGAGATAGAGAGAGAGAGGGAAAAGGTAGGTAGGTAGAGAGATAGAGGGAAAAGTACACTAGGTAGGTATGTAGGTAGGTATAGGGAGAAATACAGTAGGTAGGTAGGTAGGTAGGTAGAGGGAGAGGAAGAAATACAATAGGTAGGCAGGCAGGCAGGCAAGCAGGTAGGTAGAGGGATAGAGGGAGAAATACAGTAGGTAGGTAGGTAAGGTAGGTAGGTAGGGAGGTAGGTAGGTAGGTAGAGGGATAGAGACGGAGAGGGAAAAATACAGTAGGTAGGTAAGTAGGTAGAGGGAGAGAGGGAGAAATACGGTAGGTAGGTAGGTAGGTAGGTAGGTAGGTAGGTAGGTAGGTAGGTAGGTAGGTAGGTAGGTAGGTAGAGAGAGAGAGAGAGAGAGAGAGAGGGAAAAGGACAATAGGTAGGTAGGTAGTTATATAGGTAGATGGAGAGAGGGAGAGGGAGAAATTCAATAGGTAGGTAGGTAGATGGAGAGAGGGAGAAATACACTAGGTAGGTAGGTAGGTAGGTAGAGAGATAGAGAGAGAGGGGGGAAAGTACAATTGGTAGGTAGGTAGGTAGGTAGAGAGAGACAGGGAGAAATACAGTAGGTAGGTAGGTAGAGGGATGGAGGGAAAAGCACACTAAGTAGGTAGGTAGGTAGGTAGGTAGAGAGAGAGAGAGTGGGAAAGGTAGACTAGGTAGGTAGGTAGGTAGGTAGAGAGAGAGAGGGGGGGGAAGTACAATAGGTAGGTAGGTAGGTAGAGAGAGAGAGAGAATAAGAAATACAGTAGGTAGGTAGGTAGAGGGAGGGAGGGAGAAAGGGAGAAATACAGTAGGCAGGCAGGTAGGTAGGTAGGTAAGGGATAGAGGGAGAAGTACAGTAGATATGTAGGTAGAGGCAGAGAGGGAGAGAGGGAGAAATACAGTAGAGGTAGGTAGGTAGGTAGGTAGGTAGGTAGTTAGTTAGGTAGGTAGGTAGGTAGGTAGGTAGGTATGTAGGTAGGTAGAGGGCGAGAGGAAGAAAGGGAGATAGAGACAGAGGGAAAAGTATACTAGGTAGGCAGGCAGGCAGGTAGGTAGGTAGGGAGAGGGAGAGGGAGAAATACAGTAGGTAGGCAGGCAGGTTGGTAGGTAGGTAGAGGGATAGAGGGAGAAATACAGTAGATAGGTAGGTAGAGGGAGAGAGGAAGAGAGGGAGAAATACAGTAGGTAGGTAGGTAGAGGGAGAGAGGGAGGGAAAAGTACACTAGGTAGGTATGTATGTAGGTAGAGAGAGAGAGGGAAAAGTACACTAAGTAGGCAGGTAGGTAGGTAGAGAGAGAGAGAGAGAGGGAGAAATACAGTAGGTAGGTAGGTAGGTATGTAGAGGGTGAGAGGGAGAAAGGGAGAAACACGGTAGGTAGGTAGGTAGGTAGGTAGGTAGGTAGGTAGGTAGGTAGGTAGGTAGGTAGGTAGGTAGGTGGAGAGGGAGAAATATAGCAGGTAGGTAGGTAGGTAGGTAGAGAGATAGAGGGAAAATACACTAGGTAGGTAGGTAGGTAGGTAGGTAGGTAGGTAGGTAGGTAGGTATCTAGGTAGACATAGAGAGAGGGAAAAGTACAGGTAGGTAGGGAGAGGGAGAGAGGGAGAGGGAGAGGGAGAAATACAGTAGGTAGGTCGGTAGGTAGACGGAGAGAGGGAGAAATACAGTAGGTAGGTATGTAGGTAGGTACGTAGAGAGAGAGAGAGAGGGGGGAAAGTACACTAGGTAGGTATGTAGGTAGGTAGGGAGAGGGATAGAGGGAAAGAGGGCGAAATACAGTAGGTAGGTATGTAGGTAGAGAGATAGAGAGAGGGAAAAGTACACTAGGTAATAAAAATAATAAAAATAATAAAAATAATAAAAATAATAAAAATAATAAAAATAATAAAAATAATAATAATAATAATAATAATAATAATAATAATAATAATAATAATAATAATAATAATAATAATAATAATAATAATAATAATAATAATAATAATAATAATAATAATAATAATAATAATAATAATAATAATAATAATAATAATAATAATAATAATAATAATAATAATAATAATAATAATAATAATAATAATAATAATAATAATAATAATATTTTTATTTTTTTAATTTTTTTATTTATTCTTTTTTTTTATATTGAAAAAGTTTTATTGGTTTTACAGTTTTTCAATAGGGTGGGGTAAGGGATACAAAGAAATTTTGAGAGCATTCACGTCAAAGTCGTCGGCCCTACCGGGACATCAAAATAGATCATTAACAAAAAACATTTTCCGTACACTACAAAGTGAAAGCAAGTACATATTTCTAAGTTCTCAGTTCTATGCTGTCAGTCATTTACAAAAATCCAGATGCACATGTTATACAATATTACTCAAAAAATCAAGGCAAAGTTATTTTTTAGATCTAAGTCTCTTGGCAATTGTATCTTCTATCTCTCCTTCCAGGCCCCCAGCGGGTGGGGCCGTGGCCCCCCCTGCCCCCCCTGGATCTTCCCCCAGGACAGAGGAATGTTTTTTAAGAAAGGCTTCCGCCTCAGCAACTGTTTTAATCCTCACTCTTCCTCCTTCCCAGAACACCAGCATCCCTTCGGGCGTCACCCACCTGAACCAGATCCTGTGGTCAAACAATTTTTTAGACAAGAAGGAAAATTTCCTTCTTGCTTCTCTAATCTTTCTTGGGATCTGCTTCAGGATGGCAACCTCCTTTTGTTGGTAAATTAACGGACCTCCTCTTTGCACTTTCAAGATTTCCTCTCTGGTTGACCTTCTAACAAATTTAACATGTATCTCTCTGGGTACTTCATTTATCCTGGCATATGCAGAGTTTATTCTGTAGGCTAGGTTATAAAAAAATAAAATCATACAAACATAATTTTAAACCTATTGCCGTCACAGCGCGAGAAGGCATAACAATTAAATAACCAAACTTAGCATTACCGTCATAATAATAGGCCTAATATTTAACACCAACATTTACACTATATACAGCCCATCTAGTCAACGTACCTACTTCATCAATTCTTATTCGTCCTTTAATTTCTGATTAATATTATTTACCAATATCTGATTTAAACATATATTATACATATATACATATATAAACATATATTAGGTAGGTAGGTAGAGGGCGAGAGTGAGAGAGGGAGAAATACGGTAGGTAGGTGGTAGGAAGGGAAAGAGATAGAGAGAGAGGGAAAAGTATACTAGGTAGGCTGGTAGGTAGGTAGAGAGAGAGGGGGGGAAGGGAGAAATACAGTAGGTAGGTAGGTAGGTAGGTAGAGGGAGAGAGGGAGAGGGAGAAATACAGTAGGTAGATAGGTAGATGGAGAGAGGGCGAAATACAGTATGTAGGTAGGTAGGTAGGTAGGTAGGTAGGTAGGTAGAAAGATAGAGGGAAAAGTACACTTAGGTAGGTATGTAGGTAGGTAGAGGGAGAGAGAGAGAGAGGGAGAAATACAGTAGGTAGGTAAGTAGAGAGATAGAGAGAGAAAGAGTGAGAGGGAAAAGTACAGTAGGTAGGTAGGTAGGTAAATAGGTAGATAGGTAGGTAGGTAGGTAGGTAGGTAGGTAGGTAGGTAGGTAGGTAGGTAGGTAGGTAGGTGGATAGAGAGAGAGAGGGGGAGAAATATGGTAGGTAGGTCAGTAGAGAGACAGAGTGAAAAGTACACTAGGTAGGTAGGTAGTGGGAGAGAAGTAGAGGGAGAAATACAGTAGGTAGGTAGGTAGGTAGGTAGGTAGGTAGGTAGGTAGGTAGGTAGGTAGGTAGGTAGAGGAAGAGAGGGAGAGAGGGAGAAATACCGTAGGTAGGTAGGTACAGAGATAGAGAGAGAGGGGGAAAAGGTAGGTAGGTAGAGAGATAGAGGGAAAAGTACACTAGGTAGGTATGTAGGTAGGTATAGGGAGAAATACAGTAGGTAGGTAGGTAGATAGGTAGGTAGGTAGGTAGGTAGGTAGAGGGATAGAGACGGAGAGGAAAAAATACAGTAGGTAGGTAGGTAGGTAGAGGGAGAGAGGGAGAAATACGGTAGGTAGGTACGTAGGTAGGTAGGTAGGTAGATTGGTAGGTAGAGAGAGAGAGAGGGAAAAGTACTATAGGTAGGTAGGTAGGTAGGTAGTTATGTAGGTATATGGAGAGAGGGAGAGGGAGAAATTCAATAGGTAGGTAGGTAGATGGAGAGAGGGAGAAATACACTAGGTAGGTAGGTAGGTAGCGAGAAAGAGAGAGAGAGGGGAAAGTAGAATAGGTAGGTAGGTAGGTAGGTAGGGGGAGAGAAGGAGAAATACAGTAGGTAGGTATTTATTTATTTATTCAATTTATACCCCGCCCTTCTCCAAACGGACCCAGGGCGGCGCACAGGAAAATCAAAATACATACAAAACATCATATAAAATTTAAAAAACTAATTCAATAGAACCTGTGCTAAAACCAGATTAAAATCCCCAAATTTAAAAACTATCTAAAAGTCAGTATAGGGGGCTACGCTAGGCCGGCTAGATGGAACAAATGTGTCTTAAGACACTTGCGGAAGAGGCGGAGGTCAGAGATGGTGCGAAGTTCAGGGGGTAAGTCGTTCCAAAGGGCTGGACCTGCCACAGAGAAGGCTCTCCCCCTGGGTGTCGCCAGTCGGCATTGTCCGGCCGACGGCACCCTGAGGAGGCCCTCTCTGTGGGAGCGTATTGGTCTGAGGGATGTATGGGGCAGGAGGCGGTCTCGCATATAACTAGGCCCCGAGCCATGGAGCGCTTTAAAGATGGTCGTCAGAACCTTGAAGCGCACCCGAAAGACCACAGGAAGCCAGTGCAGCTCGCGCAGGATAGGTGTAATCACCCGCGCGGCTGCATTCTGGACTAATTGCAGCTTTCGAGTGCACCTCAAGGGAAGCCCCATGTAGAGAGCATTACAGTAGTCGAGTCGAGAGGTCACGAGGGCCTGAGTGACTGTGCGAAGGGCAGCCCGGTCCAGTAAGGGCCGCAATTGGCGCATCAGGCGTACCTGATGGAAAGCCCCCCTGGCCACGGCCGCCACATGGTCCTCCATGGACAGCCGGGAATCCAGGAGGACACCCAAATTGCGCGCCCTCTCCACGGGGGCCGGTGTTTCGCCCCCAATGGCCAGAGTTGGAATAATCTGGCTGAACCGGGGTGCCGGAAGCCACAGCCACTCAGTCTTGGACGGGTTGAGCCTGAGTTTGTTACTACCCATCCAGATCCGTACGGCCTCCAAACACCGGGACATGACCTCGACGGCATCGTTGGGGTGGTCTGGGGTGGATATGTACAACTGAGTATCATCAGCGTACAGATGATATCCCACCCCAAAACCACGGATGATCTCGCCCAGCGGCTTCATGTATGTGTTGAACAGTAGGGGCGAGAGGACCGACCCTTGAGGTACCCCACATACGAGGGGCCTCGAGGCCGACCTCTGCCCCCCTGCCAACACATATTGCGACCGACCAGAGAGGTAAGACGAGAACCACCGTAGAACGGTGCCTCCCAGCCCCAACCCCCCCAGTCGGCGCAATAGGATACCATGGTCGATGGTATCAAAAGCCGCTGAGAGGTCTAATAGGACTAGGATAGAGGAATATCCTCTATCCCGCGCCCTCCAGAGAGGTAGAGAGATAGAGAGAGAGGGAAAAGGTAGGTAGGTAGGTAGGTAGGTAGGTAGGTAGGTAGGTAGGTAGGTAGAGAGGCAGAGGGAAAAGTACACTAGGTAGGTAGGTAATGGGAGAGAAGTAGAGGGAGAAATACAGTAGGAAGGAAGGAAGGAAGGAAGGAAGGAAGGAAGGAAGGAAGGAAGGAAGGAAGGAAGGAAGGAAGGAAGGAAGGAAGGAAGGTAGGTAGGTAGGTAGGTAGGTAGGTAGAAAGATAGAGGGAAAAGTACACTAGGTAGGTATGTAGGTAGGTAGAGGGAGAGAGGGAGAGAGGGAGAAATACAGTAGGTAGGTAAGCAGAGAGATAGAGAGAGAAAGAGTGAGAGGGAAAAGTACAGTAGGTAGGTAGGTAGGTAAATAGGTAGATAGGTAGTGTCATGACTGCTCTTACCATAATTCAAGAAAGACCACACTTAAGCATATTCAACATGATTAAGGTTACTTTTACTGAATAAGGAAAAGTCAGCATCAAAGGTTAAGCCAGAAGTGGCTACTTTAGGCGCGAAGCATACATATCAAAGCATTAGCCAAACCCCAATCACCCATGACCCCACCCCAGTGTCCAATACAGTTTCTTCTTCATTGTCAGATGGGTAGCACGTCCAGAGGTGTCATCAGAATGGAATGCGATACCGTTACTTTTAGAGATATCCCCACCTAGCCCCACCTTCCACCAGCCCACTCAATAGCAACATCCCCCCACCCTCCCCGTTTCTATGGCAGCCAAGCATGCAGGAAAGCGAAGGCTGACATCCGGCCCTCCTCCAGAAAGAAAGTGTTCAACCCTGTAAAAGAGACGAAAAGCACAATACCACATATTAAGACACACATAAAAACAAAATAGACTTTAAGGCTTATTGGGATACTTGGCATAAAATTGTCTCAGTAACTTGGGGGCCTTAATGTGGCATTTATCAACCCATTCGTTATGGGAGGTGGGGAAATCCTTCCAAACAACTAAGTACTGCACTTTGTTTCTATGCCTTCTGGAATCCAAAATGTCCCGAACCTCATAGTGTTGTGCCCCATCAACCAACACAGACTTGGGAGAACCAGGATATGGTGTGCGAAGATGTGAAAAGTGTTCGGGTTTCAATAAGTGAACATGGAAAATTGGATAAAGGCGTCGATAGGATTTAGGGAGATCCAGCTTAACTGAAACAGAACTTATTATCTTGATAATCGTAAAAGGACCTACAAACTTAGGGCCTAACTTCTTGCATTTTTGAGGACTATCCAAATGTTTAGTAGAAACATAAACTCGATCACCAACTTTGTATGACGGAGGTATTGCTCGCTTTTTATCTGCATACAGCTTATGCGATTCATGAGCCTCATCCAACGTTTTACGGATAATAGGCCAAACAGTCGACAGCTTCCCAGACCACTCTGAGAGGGAAAGAATTGTAGGAAGTTCATGTGGAAGCTCAGGGATGGGTACAAAGTCCTGACCATAAATTACTTTGAATGGGGTCATGCCGGTGCTACTATGAACTGAATTATTATAGGCTACCTCAGCATGTATAAGAAGATCAGCCCAATCATCTTGTTGGAAGTTTATAAAGCAGCGCAAATACTGCTCTAGAACCGAGTTAGCCCTCTCACAAGCCCCATTCGTTTGCGGGTGGTGGGAGGAGCTTAAGCCCTGGGCGGAGCCAATCAGCATCAGAAATTCCTTCCAAAATTTCGAAGTAAACTGGACGCCTCGATCGGAGATGATGCGTTTCGGAACCCCATGCAGACGATATATATGAGTCAGGAATAACTTTGCCAGAGTCTTAGCTGATGGTATCTTGGAACATGGTACAAAGTGAATTTGCTTGGAGAATAAATCTGTAACAACCCATATAACTGTAAATCCTTGGCTACTTGGAAGGTCGACAATGAAGTCCATAGATATCTCCTTCCAAGGAGCCTCCGGCCGCGCTACAGACTGGAGAAGACCATGAGGTTTGCCAGGAGTACGTTTTGAAGCGGCACATGTAGGGCAGCTAGCGATATAAGATTCAACATCCTTCTTCAATGAGGGCCACCAGAACTGGCGTTTAACTAAATGTATAGTCTTCACAAATCCAAAATGACCCGCCAATCTGGAGTCATGTGCTCTCTGTAATACAAATGGCCGAAGTGTTGCAGGTACATAAATTTTGGACCCAATCCAAGGGAGATCATCCCTTACAGTACAATCTGCTGAGTGGGCGGAGTACCATTCATCGGTGAGAAGTTCAGTCTTAATTTTAGAAACCAAGACAGGTAGCGGGTCGGTTTGCAGATCAGAATGGCTTCTCGTCACCACCGGGTTAGCCATGCTATACAGGGGCAGAACTGGCTAGGTAGGTATGTAGGTAGGTAGAGGGAGAGAGGGAGAGAGGGAGAAATACAGTAGGTAGGTAAGTAGAGAGATAGAGAGAGAAAGAGTGAGAGGGAAAAGTACAGTAGGTAGGTAGGTAGGTAAATAGGTAGATAGGTAGGTAGGTAGGTAGGTAGGTAGGTAGGTAGGTAGGTAGGTAGGTAGGTAGGTAGGAAGGAAGGTAGGTAGGTAGGTAGGTAGGTAGGTAGGTGGATAGAGAGAGAGGGAGAGGGAGAAATACAGTAGGTAGGTAGGTCAGTAGAGAGGCAGAGGGAAAAGTACACTAGGTAGGTAGGTAGTGGGAGAGAAGTAGAGGGAGAAATACAGTAGGTAGGTAGGTAGGTAGGTAGGTAGGTAGAGGAAGAGAGGGAGAGATGTAGAAATACCTTAGGTAGGTAGGTAGAGAGATAGAGAGAGAGAGGGAAAAGGTTGGTAGGTAGAGAGATAGAGGGAAAAGTACACTAGGTAGGTATGTAGGTAGGTATAGGGAGAAATACAGTAGGTAGGTAGGTAGGTAGGTAGAGGGAGAGGGAGAAATACAATAGGTAGGCAGGCAGGCAGGCAGGCAGGCAGGTAGGTAGAGGGATAGAGGGAGAAATACAGTAGGTAGGTAGGTAAGGTAGGTAGGTAGGTAGGTAGGTAGGTAGGTAGGTAGGTAGGTAGGTAGGTAGGTAGGTAGGTAGAGGGATAGAGACGGAGAGGGAAAAATACAGTAGGTAGGTAGGTAGGTAGAGGAAGAGAGGGAGAAATACGGTAGGTAGGTAGGTAGGTAGGTAGGTAGGTAGGTAGGGAGAGAGAGAGAGAGAGAGAGAGAGAGGGGGGGAAAAGGACAATAGGTAGGTAGGTAGGTAGTTATATAGGTAGATGGAGAGAGGGAGAGGGAGAAATTCAATAGGTAGGTAGGTAGATGGAGAGAGGGAGAAATACACTAGGTAGGTAGGTAGGTAGGTAGGTAGGTAGAGAGATAGAGAGATAGAGGGGAAAGTACAATTGGTAGGTAGGTAGGTAGGTAGGTAGAGAGAGACAGGGAGAAATACAGTAGGTAGGTAGGTAGAGGGAGGGAGGGAAAAGCACACTAAGTAGGTAGGTAGGTAGGTAGAGAGAGATAGAGAGTGGGAAAGGTAGACTAGGTAGGTAGGTAGGTAGAGAGAGAGAGAGAGAGAGGGGAAAGTACAATAGGTAGGTAGGTAGAGGGAGGGAGGGAGAAAGGGAGAAATACAGTAGGCAGGCAGGTAGGTAGGTAGGTAAGGGATAGAGGGAGAAGTACAGTAGATATGTAGGTAGAGGCAGAGAGGGAGAGAGGGAGAAATACAGTAGAGGTAGGTAGGTAGGTAGGTAGGTAGGTAGGTAGGTAGGTAGGTAGAGGGCGAGAGGAAGAAAGGGAGATAGAGACAGAGGGAAAAGTATACTAGGTAGGCAGGCAGGCAGGTAGGTAGGTAGGGAGAGGGAGAGGGAGAAATACAGTAGGTAGGCAGGCAGGTTGGTAGGTAGGTAGAGGGATAGAGGGAGAAATACAGTAGATAGGTAGGTAGAGGGAGAGAGGAAGAGAGGGAGAAATACAGTAGGTAGGTAGGTAGAGGGAGAGAGGGAGGGAAAAGTACACTAGGTAGGTATGTATGTAGGTAGAGAGAGAGAGGGAAAAGTACACTAAGTAGGCAGGTAGGTAGGTAGAGAGAGAGAGAGGGAGAAATACAGTAGGTAGGTAGGTAGGTATGTAGAGGGTGAGAGGGAGAGAGGGAGAAACACGGTAGGTAGGTAGGTAGGTAGGTAGGTAGGTAGGTAGGTAGGTAGGTAGGTAGGTAGGTAGGTAGGTAGGTAGGGGGAGAGGGAGAAATATAGCAGGTAGGTAGGTAGGTAGGTATAGAGATAGAGGGAAAAGTACACTAGGTAGGTAGGTAGGTAGGTAGGTAGGTATCTAGGTAGACATAGAGAGAGGGAAAAGTACAGGTAGGTAGGGAGAGGGAGAGAGGGAGAGGGAGAAATACAGTAGGTAGGTCGGTAGGTAGACGGAGAGAGGGAGAAATACAGTAGGTAGGTATGTAGGTAGGTACGTAGAGAGAGAGAGAGAGAGAGGGGAAAGTACACTAGGTAGGTAATAATAATAATAACAATAATAACAATAATAATAATAACAACAATAATAACAACAACAACAACAACAACAATAATAATAATAATAATAATATTTTTTTTTATTTTTTATTTATTTTTTTATTTATTCTTTTTTTTTATATTGAAAAAGTTTTATTGGTTTTACAGTTTTCCAATAGGGTGGGGTGAGGGATACAAAGAAATTTTGAGAGCATTCACGTCAAAGTCGTCGGCCCTACCGGGACATCAAAATAGATCATTAACAAAAAACATTTTCCGTACACTACAAAGTGAAAGCAAGTACATATTTCTAAGTTCTCAGTTCTATGCTGTCAGTCATTTACAAAAATCCAGATGCACATGTTATACAATATTACTCAAAAAATCAAGGCAAAGTTATTTTTTAGATCTAAGTCTCTTGGCAATTGTATCTTCTATCTCTCCTTCCAGGCCCCCAGCGGGCGGGGCTGTGGCCCCCCCTGCCCCCCCTGGATCTTCCCCCAGGACAGAGGAATGTTTTTTAAGAAAGGCTTCCGCCTCAGCAACTGTTTTAATCCTCACTCTTCCTCCTTCCCAGAACACCAGCATCCCTTCGGGCGTCACCCACCTGAACCAGATAATGTGGTCAAACAATTTTTTAGACAAGAAGGAAAATTTCCTTCTTGCTTCTCTAATCTTTCTTGGGATCTGCTTCAGGATGGCAACCTCCTTTTGTTGGTAAATTAACGGACCTCCTCTTTGCACTTTCAAGATTTCCTCTCTGGTTGACCTTCTAACAAATTTAACATGTATCTCTCTGGGTACTTCATTTATCCTGGCATATGCAGAGTTTATTCTGTAGGCTAGGTTATAAAAAAATAAAATCATACAAACATAATTTTAAACCTATTGCCGTCACAGCGCGAGAAGGCATAACAATTAAATAACCAAACTTAGCATTACCGTCATAATAATAGGCCTAATATTTAACACCAACATTTACACTATATACAGCCCATCTAGTCAACGTACCTACTTCATCAATTCTTATTCGTCCTTTAATTTCTGATTAATATTATTTACCAATATCTGATTTAAACATATATTATACATATATACATATATAAACATATATTAGGTAGGTAGGTAAAGGGCGAGAGTGAGAGAGGGAGAAATACGGTAGGTAGGTGGTAGGAAGGGAAAGAGATAGAGAGAGAGGGAAAAGTATACTAGGTAGGCTGGTAGGTAGGTAGAGAGAGAGGGGGGGAAGGGAGAAATACAGTAGGTAGGTAGGTAGGTAGGTAGAGGGAGAGAGGGAGAGGGAGAAATACAGTAGGTAGATAGGTAGATGGAGAGAGGGCGAAATACAGTATGTATGTATGTATGTATGTATGTATGTATGTAGGTAGGTAGGTAGGTAGGTAGGTAGGTAGGTAGGTAGGTAGGTAGAAAGATAGAGGGAAAAGTACACTTAGGTAGGTATGTAGGTAGGTAGAGGGAGAGAGGGAGAGAGGGAGAAATACAGTAGGTAGGTAAGTAGAGAGATAGAGAGAGAAAGAGTGAGAGGGAAAAGTACAGTAGGTAGGTAGGTAGGTAAATAGGTAGATAGGTAGGTAGGTAGGTCAGTAGAGAGACAGAGTGAAAAGTACACTAGGTAGGTAGGTAGTGGGAGAGAAGTAGAGGGAGAAATACAGTAGGTAGGTAGGTAGGTAGGTAGGTAGGTAGGTAGGTAGAGGAAGAGAGGGAGAGAGGGAGAAATACCGTAGGTAGGTAGGTACAGAGATAGAGAGAGAGGGGGGAAAGGTAGGTAGGTAGAGAGATAGAGGGAAAAGTACACTAGGTAGGTATGTAGGTAGGTATAGGGAGAAATACAGTAGGTAGGTAGGTAGATAGGTAGGTAGGTAGGTAGGTAGGTAGGTAGAGGGATAGAGACGGAGAGGAAAAAATACAGTAGGTAGGTAGGTAGGTAGAGGGAGAGAGGGAGAAATACGGTAGGTAGGTAGGTAGGTAGGTAGGTAGGTAGGTAGGTAGGTAGGTAGGTAGGTAGGTAGTTGGATTGGTAGGTAGAGAGAGAGAGAGGGAAAAGTACTATAGGTAGGTAGGTAGGTAGGTAGTTATGTAGGTATATGGAGAGAGGGAGAGGGAGAAGTTCAATAGGTATGTAGGTAGATGGAGAGAGGGAGAAATACACTAGGTAGGTAGGTAGGTAGGTAGAGAGAAAGAGAGAGAGAGGGGAAAGTAGAATAGGTAGGTAGGTAGGTAGGTAGGTAGGTAGGTAGGGGGAGAGAAGGAGAAATACAGTAGGTAGGTAGGTAGAGAGATAGAGAGAGAGGGAAAAGGTAGGTAGGTAGGTAGGTAGGTAGGTAGGTAGGTAGGTAGGTAGGTAGGTAGAGAGGCAGAGGGAAAAGTACACTAGGTAGGTAATGGGAGAGAAGTAGAGGGAGAAATACAGTAGGAAGGAAGGAAGGAAGGAAGGAAGGAAGGAAGGAAGGAAGGAAGGAAGGAAGGAAGGAAGGAAGGAAGGAAGGAAGGAAGGCAGGATTTACAAAATTGCTCACTTGAAGCAAAAAAAATCCCAGCTCTTTGGGATCTCCTCCAAACTTAATTCCCAGGGGGGGAAGTCTTTTTCTACGAGGTGCGGGACTTGGTTCCCTCTGTTGACCTACCCCCGGGCCGCTTTCCCTCTGTGTTTCACCACGGGGGGGTGCCTGCTCTTTCTCTTTCGCTCGGGGGGAGGGGGGCTTCCGCCCAGTGTCTTTCTGTTGCCATTCTGAGCTAAGATCCCTCCCCAACTTTTGTTCTCTTAAATTCTGTATATCATCAGCTTGGCGGAGTAAAGCTTTAGCGGCCTCTCTTAAATGGGTCTCCTCCTCCCACTGCTCCAGCACGGAGGGGGAATGAGCCCGTCTGCGTCGGGTGGTAGTTACCCCAGGGGGAATTTCTTTAAGTGCGACTTCCTTCAGCCCCACTCCCTCGGACCAACGGTGGCGACCTGATGCATCTTCGGGTTTCGAGTCCAGAGTAACATCAGCCAATAATTCCATTACTGACCTTGTGTCTTCCGTCAAGCACGTCTGGTCAAGGGATGTTGCCCCCAGCAACTCTTCATTCGTTGGTTCCGACATTTGTCCTCGGTTTTATGGTTTTATGACACTTACTGCTGAAAGTGCTAATTCAGAGATAAGTGTGAAGTGACTTCTGGCTTTCTGTCATGACTGCTCTTACCATAATTCAAGAAAGACCACACTTAAGCATATTCAACATGATTAAGGTTACTTTTACTGAATAAGGAAAAGTCAGCATCAAAGGTTAAGCCAGAAGTGGCTACTTTAGGCGCGAAGCATACATATCAAAGCATTAGCCAAACCCCAATCACCCATGACCCCACCCCAGTGTCCAATACAGTTTCTTCTTCATTGTCAGATGGGTAGCACGTCCAGAGGTGTCATCAGAATGGAATGTGATACCGTTACTTTTAGAGATATCCCCACCTAGCCCCACCTTCCACCAGCCCACTCAATAGCAACATCCCCCCACCCTCCCCGTTTCTATGGCAGCCAAGCATGCAGGAAAGCGAAGGCTGACAGGTAGGTAGGTAGGTAGGTAGGTAGGTAGGTGGATAGAGAGAGAGGGGGGGGAGAAATATGGTAGGTAGGTCAGTAGAGAGACAGAGTGAAAAGTACACTAGGTAGGTAGGTAGTGGGAGAGAAGTAGAGGGAGAAATACAGTAGGTAGGTAGGTAGGTAGGTAGGTAGGTAGGTAGGTAGGTAGGTAGGTAGGTAGGTAGGTAGGTAGGTAGAGGAAGAGAGGGAGTGAGGGAGAAATTCAATAGGTAGGTAGGTAGATGGAGAGAGGGAGAAATACACTAGGTAGGTAGGTAATGGGAGAGAAGTAGAGGGAGAAATACAGTAGGAAGGAAGGAAGGAAGGAAGGAAGGAAGGAAGGAAGGAAGGAAGGAAGGAAGGAAGGAAGGAAGGAAGGAAGGAAGGAAGGAAGGAAGGTAGGTAGGTAGGTAGGTAGGTAGGTAGGTAGAGGGCGAGAGGGAGAGAGGGAGAAACATGGTAGGTAGGTGGTAGGAAGGGAAAGAGATAGAGAGAGAGGGAAAATATACTAGGTAGGCTGGTAGGTAGGTAGAGAGAGGGGGGGAGAAATACAGTAGGTAGGTAGGTAGGTAGGTAGGTAGGTAGGTAGGTAGGTAGGTAGGTAGGTAGGTAGGTAGGTAGAGGGAGAGAGGGAGAGGGAGAAATACAGTAGGTAGGTAGGTAGATGGAGAGAGGGAGGGAAAAGTACACTAGGTAGGTATGTATGTAGGTAGAGAGAGAGAGAGGGAAATATACACTAGGTAGGCAGGTAGGTAGGTAGAGAGAGAGAGGGAGAAATACAGTAGGTAAGTAGGTAGATGGAGAGAGGGAGAAATACAGTAGGTAGGTAGGTAGGTAGGTAGTAGAGAAATAGAGGGAAAAGTACACTAGGTAGTTAGGTAGGTAGGTAGGTAGGTAGGTAGGTAGGTAGGTAGGTAGGTAGGTAGGTAGGTAGGTAGAGGGATAGAGGGAGAAATACAGCAGTTAGGTAGAGGGAGAGAGGGAGAAATATGGTAGGTAGGTAGGTAGGGAGAGGGAGAGAGGGAGAGGGAGAAATACAGTAGGTAGGTAGGTAGGTAGAGAGATAGAGAGAGATGGAAAAGTACACTACGTAGGTATGTAGGTAGGTAGGGAGAGGGAGAGGGAGAAATATAGTAGGTAGGTAGGTAGAGGGAGAGAGGGAGGGAAAGTAAACTAGGTAGGTATGTAGGTAGGTAGAGAGAGAGAGAGAGGGAAAAGTACAGTAGGTAGGCAGGTAGGGAGAGAGAGAGAGAGAGAGAGAGAGGGAGAAATACAGTAGGTAGGTAGGTAGGTAGGTAGGTAGGTAGGTAGGTAGGTAGGTAGGTAGGTAGGTAGGTAGGTAGGTGGAGAGTGAGAAATACAGTAGGTAGGAACGCAGGCAGGTAGGTAGGTCGGTAGGTAGGTAGGTAGGAAGAGGGATAGAGGGAGAAATACAGTATGTAGCTAGGTAGGTAGAGGGATAGAGAGGGAGAGGGAGAAGTACAGTAGGTAGGTAGGGAGAGGGAGAGAGTGAAAATACGGTAGGTAGGTAGGTAGGTAGGTAGGTAGGTAGGTAGGTAGGTAGGGAGGGAGGGAGGGAGGGAGGGAGGGAGGGACGGAAAAGTACAGTAGGTAGGTAGGTAGGTAGGTAGGTAGGTAGGTAGGTAGAGGGATAGAGGGAGAAATACAGCAGGTAGGTAGAGGGAGAGAGGGAGAAATACGGTAGGTAGGTAGGTAGGTAGGTAGGTAGGTAGGTAGGTAGGTAGGTAGGTAGGTAGGTAGGTAGGGAGAGGGAGAAATAATGTAGGTAGCCAGGCAGGTAGGTAGGTAGGTAGAGGGATAGAGGGAGAAATACAGTAGATAGGTAGGTAGAGGGAGAGAGGGAGAAATAGGGTAGGTAGGTAGGTAGGTAGATAGAGGGAGAGAGGGAGGGAAAGTAAACTAGGTAGGTATGTAGGTAGGTAGGTAGAGAGAGAGAGAGAGAGAGAGAGAGAGAGAGAGAGGGAGAAATACAGTAGGTAGATAGGTAGGTAGGTAGGTAGGTAGGTATGTAAGTAGATGGAGAGAGGGAGAAGGTGAGGGAGAAATACAGTAGGTAGGTAGGTAGATGGAGAGAGGGAGAAATACAGTAGGTAGGTAGGTAGGTAGGTAGGTAGGTAGGTAGGTAGTAGAGAGATAGAGGGAAAAGTACACTAGGTAGGTAGGTAGGTAGGTAGGTAGGTAGGTAGGTAGGTAGGTAGAGGGATAGAGGGAGAAATACAGTAGATAGGTAGGTAGAGGGAGAGAGGGAGAAATACAGTAGATAGGTAGGTAGAGGGAGAGAGGGAGAGAGGGAGAAATAGGGTAGGTAGGTAGGTAGAGGGAGAGAGGGAGGGAAAGTAAACTAGGTAGGTATGTAGGTAGGTAGAGAGAGAGAGGGGGGGGAAGTACAGTAGGTAGGCAGGTAGGTAGAGAGAGAGAGAGAGAGAGTGAGAAATACAGTAGGTAGGTAGGTAGGTAGGTAGGTAGGTAGGTAGGTAGGTAGGTAGGTAGGTAGGTGGAGAGGGAGAAATACAGTAGGTAGGAACGCAGGCAGGTAGGTAGGTCGGTAGGTAGGTAGGTAGGAAGAGGGATAGAGGGAGAAATACAGTATGTAGCTAGGTAGGTAGAGGGATAAAGCGGGAGAGGGAGAAGTACAGTAGGTAGGTAGGTAGAGGGAGAGAGGGAGAAATACGGTAGGTAGGGAAGGAGGGGGGGAGGGAGGGAGGGAAAAGTACACTAGGTAGGTAGGTAGGTAGTTAGGTTGGTATGTAGGTAGAGGGAGAGAGGGAGAGGGTGAGGGAGAAATACATTAGGTAGGTAGGTAGATGGAGAGAGGGAGAAATACAGTAGGTAGGTAGGTAGGTAGGTAGTAGAGAGATAGAGGGAAACGTACACTAGGTAGGTAGGTAGGTAGGTAGGTAGGTAGGTAGGTAGGTAGGTAGGTAGGTAGGTAGGTAGGTAGGTAGAGGGATAGAGGGAGAAATACAGCAGGTAGGTAGAGGGAGAGAGGGAGAAATACGGTAGGTAGGTAGGTAGGTAGGTAGGTAGGTAGGTAGGTAGGTAGGGAGAGGGAGAAACAATGTAGGTAGGCAGGCAGGTAGGTAGATAGGTAGAGGGATAGAGGGAGAAATACAGTAGATAGGTAGGTAGAGGGAGAGAGAGAGAGGGAGAAATAGGGTGGGTAGGTAGGTAGGTAGGTAGAGGGAGAGGGAGGGAAAGTAAACTTGGTAGGTATGTAGGTAGGTAGAGAGAGAAATAGAGAGGGAAAAGTACAGTAGGTAGGCAGGTAGGTAGAGAGAGAGAGAGAGGGAGAAATACAGTAGGTAGGTAGGTAGGTAGGTAGGTAGGTAGGTAGGTAGGTAGGTAGGTAGGTGGAGAGGGAGAAATACAGTAGGTAGGAACGCAGGCAGGTAGGTAGGTCGGTAGGTAGGTAGGTAGGAAGAGGGATAGAGGGAGAAATACAGTATGTAGCTAGGTAGGTAGAGGGATAGAGAGGGAGAGGGAGAAGTACAGTAGGTAGGTAGGTAGAGGGAGAGAGGGAGAAATACGGTAGGTAGGTAGGTAGGTAGGTAGGTAGGTAGGTAGGTAGGTAGGTAGGCAGGTAGAAGATGACAGGGAGAGGGAGAAATACAGTAGGTAGATATGTAGAGGGAGAGAAGGAGAAATACAGTAGGTAGGTAGGTAGGTAGGTAGGTAGGTAGGTAGGTAGGTAGGTAGGTAGGTAGGTAGGTAGAGGGAAAAGTACACTAGGTAGGTAGGTAGGGGGAGAGAAGGAGAAATACAGTAGGTAGGTAGGTAGAGAGATAGAGAGAGAGGGAAAAGTACACTAGGTAGGTATGTAGGTAGGTAGGTAGGTAGGTAGGGGGAGAGAGAGAGGGAGAAAAACAGTAGGTAGGTAGGTAGGTAGTTGGATAGAGAGAGAGAGAGAGGGAGAAATACAGTAGGTAGGTAGGTAGGTAGGTAGGTAGGTAGGTAGGTAGGTAGGTAGGTAGGTAGGTAGGTAGGTAGAGAGGCAGAGGGAAAAGTACACTAGGTAGGTAGGTAGATGGAGAGAGGGAGAAATACAGTAGGTAGGTAGGTAGGAAGGTAGGTAGGTAGGTAGGTAGGTAGGTAGGTAGGTAGGTAGGTAGGTAGGTAGTAGAGAGATAGAGGAAAAAGTACACTAGGTAGGTAGGTAGGTAGGTAGGTAGGTAGGTAGGTAGGTAGAGGGAGGGAGGGAGAAATAATGTAGATAGGCAGGCAGGTAGGTAGGTAGGTAGAGGGATAGAGGGAGAAATACAGTAGATAGGTAGGTAGAGGGAGAGAGGGAGAGAGGGAGAAATAGGGTAGGTAGGTAGGTAGAGGGAGAGAGGGAGGGAAAGTAAACTAGGTAGGTATGTAGGTAGGTAGAGAGAGAGAGGGGGGGGGGAAAGTACAGTAGGTAGGCAGGTAGGTAGAGAGAGAGAGAGAGAGGGAGAAATACAGTAGGTAGGAACGCAGGCAGGTAGGTAGGTCGGTAGGTAGGTAGGTAGGAAGAGGGATAGAGGGAGAAATACAGTATGTAGCTAGGTAGGTAGAGGGATAGAGAGGGAGAGGGAGAAGTACAGTAGGTAGGTAGGTAGAGGGAGAGAGGGAGAAATACGGTAGGTAGGGAAGGAGGGAGGGATGGAGGGAGGGAGGGAGGGAGGGAGGGAAAAGTACACTAGGTAGGTAGGTAGGTAGGTTGGTATGTAGGTAGAGGGAGAGAGGGAGAGGGTGAGGGAGAAATACAGTAGGTAGGTAGGTAGATGGAGAGAGGGAGAAATACAGTAGGTAGGTAGGTAGGTAGGTAGTAGAGAGATAGAGGGAAACGTACACTAGGTAGGTAGGTAGGTAGGTAGGTAGGTAGGTAGGTAGGTAGGTAGGTAGAGGGATAGAGGGAGAAATACAGCAGGTAGGTAGAGGGAGAGAGGGAGAAATAGGGTAGGTAGGTAGGTAGGTAGGTAGGTAGGTAGGTAGGTAGGGAGAGGGAGAAACAATGTAGGTAGGCAGGCAGGTAGGTAGGTAGGTAGAGGGATAGAGGGAGAAATACAGTAGATAGGTAGGTAGAGGGAGAGAGGGAGAAATAGGGTAGGTAGGTAGGTAGGTAGAGGGAGAGAGGGCGGGAAAGTAAACTAGGTAGGTATGTAGGTAGGTAGAGAGAGAGAGAGAGAGAGGGAAAAGTACAGTAGGTAGGCAGGTAGGTAGAGAGAGAGAGAGAGAGAGGGAGAAATACAGTAGGTAGGTAGGTAGGTAGGTAGGTAGGTAGGTAGGTAGGTAGGTAGGTAGGTAGGTAGGTAGGTGGAGAGGGAGAAATACAGTAGGTAGGAACGCAGGCAGGTAGGTAGGTCGGTAGGTAGGTAGGAAGAGGGATAGAGGGAGAAATACAGTATGTAGCTAGGTAGGTAGACGGATAGAGAGGGAGAGGAAGAAGTACAGTAGGTAGGGAGGGAGAGGGAGAGAGGGAGAAATAAGGTAGGGAGGGAGGGAGGGAGGGAGGGAGGGAGGGAGGGAGGGAAAAGTACACTAGGTAGGAAGGTAGGTAGGTTGGTATGTAGGTAGATGGAGAGAGGGAGAGGGTGAGGGAGAAATACAGTAGGTAGGTAGGTAGATGGAGAGAGGGAGAAATACAGTAGGTAGGTAGGTAGGTAGGTAGTAGAGAGATAGAGGGAAAAGTACACTAGGTAGGTAGGTAGGTAGGTAGGTAGGTAGGTAGGTAGGTAGGTAGGTAGGTAGGTAGAGGGATAGAGGGAGAAATACAACAGGTAGGTAGAGGGAGAGAGGGAGAAATACGGTAGGTAGGTAGGTAGGGAGAGGGAGAAATAATGTAGGTAGGCAGGCATGTAGGTAGGTAGGTAGAGGGATAGAGGGAGAAATACAGTAGATAGGTAGGTAGAGGGAGAGAGGGAGAGAGGGAGAAATAGGGTAGGTAGGTAGGTAGGTAGAGGGAGAGAGGGAGAGAGGGAGAAATAGGGTAGGTAGGTAGGTAGAGGGAGAGAGGGAGGGAAAGTAAACTAGGTAGGTATGTAGGTAGGTAGAGAGAGAGAGAGAGAGGGAAAAGTACAGTAGGTAGGTAGGTAGGTAGGTAGGTAGGTAGGTAGGTAGGTAGGTAGGTGGAGAGGGAGAAATATAGTAGGTAGGAACGCAGGCAGGTAGGTAGGTCGGTAGGTAGGTAGGTAGGAAGCGGGATAGAGGGAGAAATACAGTATGTAGCTAGGTAGGTAGAGGGATAAAGAGGGAGAGGGAGAAGTACAGTAGGTAGGTAGGTAGAGGGAGAGAGGGAGAAATACGGTAGGTAGGGAACGAGGGAGGGAGGGAGGGAGGGAAAAGTACACTAGGTAGGTAGGTAGGTAGTTAGGTTGGTATGTAGGTAGAGGGAGAGAGGGAGAGGGTGAGGGAGAAATACAGTAGGTAGGTAGATGGAGAGAGGGAGAAATACAGTAGGTAGGTAGGTAGGTAGGTAGTAGAGAGATAGAGGGAAACGTACACTAGGTAGGTAGGTAGGTAGGTAGGTAGGTAGGTAGGTAGGTAGGTAGGTAGGTAGAGGGATAGAGGGAGAAATACAGCAGGTAGGTAGAGGGAGAGAGGGAGAAATACGGTAGGTAGGTAGGTAGGTAGGTAGGTAGGTAGGTAGGCAGGTAGGGAGAGGGAGAAACAATGTAGGTAGGCAGGCAGGTAGGTAGGTAGGTAGAGGGATAGAGGGAGAAATACAGTAGATAGGTAGGTAGAGGGAGAGAGAGAGAGGGAGAAATAGGGTGGGTAGGTAGGTAGGTAGGTAGGTATAGGGAGAGGGAGGGAAAGTAAACTTGGTAGGTATGTAGGTAGGTAGAGAGAGAAATAGAGAGGGAAAAGTACAGTAGGTAGGCAGGTAGGTAGAGAGAGAGAGAGAGGGAGAAATACAGTTGGTAGGTAGGTAGGTAGGTAGGTAGGTAGGTAGGTAGGTAGGTAGGTAGGTAGGTAGGTAGGTAGGTGGGTAGGTAGGTAGGTGGAGAGGGAGAAATACAGTAGGTAGGAACGCAGGCAGGTAGGTAGGTCGGTAGGTAGGTAGGTAGGAAGAGGGATAGAGGGAGAAATACAGTATGTAGCTAGGTAGGTAGAGGGATAGAGAGGGAGAGGGAGAAGTATAGTAGGTAGGTAGGTAGAGGGAGAGAGGGAGAAATACGGTAGGTAGGTAGGTAGGTAGGTAGGTAGGTAGGTAGGTAGGTAGGTAGGTAGGTAGGTAGGCAGGTAGAAGATGACAGGGAGAGGGAGAAATACAGTAGGTAGATATGTAGAGGGAGAGAAGGAGAAATACAGTAGGTAGGTAGGTAGGTAGGTAGGTAGGTAGGTAGGTAGGTAGGTAGGTAGGTAGGTAGGTAGGTAGAGGGAAAAGTACACTAGGTAGGTAGGTAGGGGGAGAGAAGGAGAAATACAGTAGGTAGGTAGGTAGAGAGATAGAGAGAGAGGGAAAAGTACATTAGGTAGGTAGGTAGGTAGGTAGGTAGGTAGGTAGGTAGGTAGAAGAGACAGGGAGAGGGAGAAATACAGTAGGTAGGTATGTAGAGGGAAAGAAGGAGAAATACAGTAGGTAGGTAGGTAGGTAGGTAGGTAGGTAGGTAGGTAGGTAGGTAGGTAGAGGGATAGAGGGAGAAATACAGCAGTTAGGTAGAGGGAGAGAGGGAGAAATATGGTAGGTAGGTAGGTAGGGAGAGGGAGAGAGGGAGAGGGAGAAATACAGTAGGTAGGTAGGTAGGTAGAGAGATAGAGAGAGATGGAAAAGTACACTACGTAGGTATGTAGGTAGGTAGGGAGAGGGAGAGGGAGAAATATAGTAGGTAGGTAGGTAGAGGGAGAGAGGGAGGGAAAGTAAACTAGGTAGGTATGTAGGTAGGTAGAGAGAGAGAGAGAGGGAAAAGTACAGTAGGTAGGCAGGTAGGGAGAGAGAGAGAGAGAGAGAGGGAGAAATACAGTAGGTAGGTAGGTAGGTAGGTAGGTAGGTAGGTAGGTAGGTAGGTAGGTAGGTAGGTAGGTGGAGAGGGAGAAATACAGTAGGTAGGAACGCAGGCAGGTAGGTAGGTCGGTAGGTAGGTAGGTAGGAAGAGGGATAGAGGGAGAAATACAGTATGTAGCTAGGTAGGTAGAGGGATAGAGAGGGAGAGGGAGAAGTACAGTAGGTAGGTAGGGAGAGGGAGAGAGTGAAAATACGGTAGGTAGGTAGGTAGGTAGGTAGGTAGGTAGGTAGGTAGGGAGGGAGGGAGGGAGGGAGGGACGGAAAAGTACAGTAGGTAGGTAGGTAGGTAGGTAGGTAGGTAGAGGGATAGAGGGAGAAATACAGCAGGTAGGTAGAGGGAGAGAGGGAGAAATACGGTAGGTAGGTAGGTAGGTAGGTAGGTAGGTAGGTAGGTAGGTAGGGAGAGGGAGAAATAATGTAGGTAGCCAGGCAGGTAGGTAGGTAGGTAGAGGGATAGAGGGAGAAATACAGTAGATAGGTAGGTAGAGGGAGAGAGGGAGAAATAGGGTAGGTAGGTAGGTAGGTAGGTAGAGGGAGAGAGGGAGGGAAAGTAAAATAGGTAGGTATGTAGGTAGGTAGAGAGAGAGAGAGAGAGAGAGAGAGAGAGAGAGGGAGAAATACAGTAGGTAGATAGGTAGGTAGGTAGGTAGGTAGGTATGTAAGTAGATGGAGAGAGGGAGAAGGTGAGGGAGAAATACAGTAGGTAGGTAGGTAGATGGAGAGAGGGAGAAATACAGTAGGTAGGTAGGTAGGTAGGTAGTAGAGAGATAGAGGGAAAGGTACACTAGGTAGGTAGGTAGGTAGGTAGGTAGGTAGGTAGGTAGGTAGGTAGGTAGGTAGGTAGAGGGAGGGAGAAATAATGTAGGTAGGCAGGCAGGTAGGTAGGTAGGTAGAGGGATAGAGGGAGAAATACAGTAGATAGGTAGGTAGAGGGAGAGAGGGAGAGAGGGAGAGAGGGAGAAATAGGGTAGGTAGGTAGGTAGAGGGAGAGAGGGAGGGAAAGTAAACTAGGTAGGTATGTAGGTAGGTAGAGAGAGAGAGGGGGGGGAAGTACAGTAGGTAGGCAGGTAGGTAGAGAGAGAGAGAGAGAGTGAGAAATACAGTAGGTAGGTAGGTAGGTAGGTAGGTAGATAGGTAGGTAGGTAGGTAGGTAGGTAGGTAGGTAGGTAGGTAGGTAGGTAGGTAGGTGGAGAGGGAGAAATACAGTAGGTAGGAACGCAGGCAGGTAGGTAGGTCGGTAGGTAGGTAGGTAGGAAGAGGGATAGAGGGAGAAATACAGTATGTAGCTAGGTAGGTAGAGGGATAAAGCGGGAGAGGGAGAAGTACAGTAGGTAGGTAGGTAGAGGGAGAGAGGGAGAAATACGGTAGGTAGGGAAGGAGGGGGGGAGGGAGGGAGGGAAAAGTACACTAGGTAGGTAGGTAGGTAGTTAGGTTGGTATGTAGGTAGAGGGAGAGAGGGAGAGGGTGAGGGAGAAATACAGTAGGTAGGTAGGTAGATGGAGAGAGGGAGAAATACAGTAGGTAGGTAGGTAGGTAGGTAGTAGAGAGATAGAGGGAAACGTACACTAGGTAGGTAGGTAGGTAGGTAGGTAGGTAGGTAGGTAGGTAGGTAGGTAGGTAGGTAGAGGGATAGAGGGAGAAATACAGCAGGTAGGTAGAGGGAGAGAGGGAGAAATACGGTAGGTAGGTAGGTAGGTAGGTAGGTAGGTAGGTAGGTAGGTAGGTAGGTAGGTAGGTAGGTAGGGAGAGGGAGAAACAATGTAGGTAGGCAGGCAGGTAGGTAGATAGGTAGAGGGATAGAGGGAGAAATACAGTAGATAGGTAGGTAGAGGGAGAGAGAGAGAGGGAGAAATAGGGTGGGTAGGTAGGTAGGTAGGTAGAGGGAGAGGGAGGGAAAGTAAACTTGGTAGGTATGTAGGTAGGTAGAGAGAGAAATAGAGAGGGAAAAGTACAGTAGGTAGGCAGGTAGGTAGAGAGAGAGAGAGAGGGAGAAATACAGTAGGTAGGTAGGTAGGTAGGTAGGTAGGTAGGTAGGTAGGTAGGTAGGTAGGTAGGTGGAGAGGGAGAAATACAGTAGGTAGGAACGCAGGCAGGTAGGTAGGTCGGTAGGTAGGTAGGTAGGAAGAGGGATAGAGGGAGAAATACAGTATGTAGCTAGGTAGGTAGAGGGATAGAGAGGGAGAGGGAGAAGTACAGTAGGTAGGTAGGTAGAGGGAGAGAGGGAGAAATACGGTAGGTAGGTAGGTAGGTAGGTAGGTAGGTAGGTAGGTAGGTAGGTAGGCAGGTAGAAGATGACAGGGAGAGGGAGAAATACAGTAGGTAGATATGTAGAGGGAGAGAAGGAGAAATACAGTAGGTAGGTAGGTAGGTAGGTAGGTAGGTAGGTAGGTAGGTAGGTAGGTAGGTAGAGGGAAAAGTACACTAGGTAGGTAGGTAGGGGGAGAGAAGGAGAAATACAGTAGGTAGGTAGGTAGAGAGATAGAGAGAGAGGGAAAAGTACACTAGGTAGGTATGTAGGTAGGTAGGTAGGTAGGTAGGGGGAGAGAGAGAGGGAGAAAAACAGTAGGTAGGTAGGTAGGTAGTTGGATAGAGAGAGAGAGAGAGGGAGAAATACAGTAGGTAGGTAGGTAGGTAGGTAGGTAGGTAGGTAGGTAGGTAGGTAGGTAGGTAGGTAGGTAGGTAGGTAGGTAGAGAGGCAGAGGGAAAAGTACACTAGGTAGGTAGGTAGATGGAGAGAGGGAGAAATACAGTAGGTAGGTAGGTAGGTAGGTAGGTAGGTAGGTAGGTAGGTAGGTAGGTAGGTAGGTAGGTAGGTAGGTAGAGGGAGGGAGAAATAATGTAGATAGGCAGGCAGGTAGGTAGGTAGGTAGAGGGATAGAGGGAGAAATACAGTAGATAGGTAGGTAGAGGGAGAGAGGGAGAGAGGGAGAAATAGGGTAGGTAGGTAGGTAGAGGGAGAGAGGGAGGGAAAGTAAACTAGGTAGGTATGTAGGTAGGTAGAGAGAGAGGGGGGGGGAAAGTACAGTAGGTAGGCAGGTAGGTAGAGAGAGAGAGAGAGAGGGAGAAATACAGTAGGTAGGAACGCAGGCAGGTAGGTAGGTCGGTAGGTAGGTAGGTAGGAAGAGGGATAGAGGGAGAAATACAGTATGTAGCTAGGTAGGTAGAGGGATAGAGAGGGAGAGGGAGAAGTACAGTAGGTAGGTAGGTAGAGGGAGAGAGGGAGAAATACGGTAGGTAGGGAAGGAGGGAGGGATGGAGGGAGGGAGGGAGGGAGGGAGGGAAAAGTACACTAGGTAGGTAGGTAGGTAGGTTGGTATGTAGGTAGAGGGAGAGAGGGGGAGGGTGAGGGAGAAATACAGTAGGTAGGTAGGTAGATGGAGAGAGGGAGAAATACAGTAGGTAGGTAGGTAGGTAGGTAGTAGAGAGATAGAGGGAAACGTACACTAGGTAGGTAGGTAGGTAGGTAGGTAGGTAGGTAGGTAGGTAGGTAGGTAGGTAGGTAGGTAGGTAGGTAGGTAGAGGGATAGAGGGAGAAATACAGCAGGTAGGTAGAGGGAGAGAGGGAGAAATAGGGTAGGTAGGTAGGTAGGTAGGTAGGTAGGTAGGTAGGTAGGTAGGTAGGTAGGTAGGTAGGGAGAGGGAGAAACAATGTAGGTAGGCAGGCAGGTAGGTAGGTAGGTAGAGGGATAGAGGGAGAAATACAGTAGATAGGTAGGTAGAGGGAGAGAGGGAGAAATAGGGTAGGTAGGTAGGTAGGTAGAGGGAGAGAGGGCGGGAAAGTAAACTAGGTAGGTATGTAGGTAGGTAGAGAGAGAGAGAGAGAGAGAGGGAAAAGTACAGTAGGTAGGCAGGTAGGTAGAGAGAGAGAGAGAGAGGGAGAAATACAGTAGGTAGGTAGGTAGGTAGGTAGGTAGGTAGGTAGGTAGGTAGGTAGGTAGGTAGGTAGGTAGGTAGGTAGGTGGAGAGGGAGAAATACAGTAGGTAGGAACGCAGGCAGGTAGGTAGGTCGGTAGGTAGGTAGGAAGAGGGATAGAGGGAGAAATACAGTATGTAGCTAGGTAGGTAGACGGATAGAGAGGGAGAGGAAGAAGTACAGTAGGTAGGGAGGGAGAGGGAGAGAGGGAGAAATAAGGTAGGGAGGGAGGGAGGGAGGGAGGGAGGGAGGGAGGGAAAAGTACACTAGGTAGGAAGGTAGGTAGGTTGGTATGTAGGTAGATGGAGAGAGGGAGAGGGTGAGGGAGAAATACAGTAGGTAGGTAGGTAGATGGAGAGAGGGAGAAATACAGTAGGTAGGTAGGTAGGTAGGTAGTAGAGAGATAGAGGGAAAAGTACACTAGGTAGGTAGGTAGGTAGGTAGGTAGGTAGGTAGGTAGGTAGGTAGGTAGGTAGGTAGGTAGGTAGGTAGGTAGAGGGATAGAGGGAGAAATACAACAGGTAGGTAGAGGGAGAGAGGGAGAAATACGGTAGGTAGGTAGGTAGGGAGAGGGAGAAATAATGTAGGTAGGCAGGCATGTAGGTAGGTAGGTAGAGGGATAGAGGGAGAAATACAGTAGATAGGTAGGTAGAGGGAGAGAGGGAGAGAGGGAGAAATAGGGTAGGTAGGTAGGTAGGTAGAGGGAGAGAGGGAGAGAGGGAGAAATAGGGTAGGTAGGTAGGTAGAGGGAGAGAGGGAGGGAAAGTAAACTAGGTAGGTATGTAGGTAGGTAGAGAGAGAGAGAGAGAGGGAAAAGTACAGTAGGTAGGTAGGTAGGTAGGTAGGTAGGTAGGTAGGTAGGTAGGTGGAGAGGGAGAAATACAGTAGGTAGGAACGCAGGCAGGTAGGTAGGTCGGTAGGTAGGTAGGTAGGAAGCGGGATAGAGGGAGAAATACAGTATGTAGCTAGGTAGGTAGAGGGATAAAGAGGGAGAGGGAGAAGTACAGTAGGTAGGTAGGTAGAGGGAGAGAGGGAGAAATACGGTAGGTAGGGAACGAGGGAGGGAGGGAGGGAGGGAAAAGTACACTAGGTAGGTAGGTAGGTAGTTAGGTTGGTATGTAGGTAGAGGGAGAGAGGGAGAGGGTGAGGGAGAAATACAGTAGGTAGGTAGGTAGATGGAGAGAGGGAGAAATACAGTAGGTAGGTAGGTAGGTAGGTAGTAGAGAGATAGAGGGAAACGTACACTAGGTAGGTAGGTAGGTAGGTAGGGAGGTAGGTAGGTAGGTAGGTAGGTAGGTAGGTAGGTAGAGGGATAGAGGGAGAAATACAGCAGGTAGGTAGAGGGAGAGAGGGAGAAATACGGTAGGTAGGTAGGTAGGTAGGTAGGCAGGTAGGGAGAGGGAGAAACAATGTAGGTAGGCAGGCAGGTAGGTAGGTAGGTAGAGGGATAGAGGGAGAAATACAGTAGATAGGTAGGTAGAGGGAGAGAGAGAGAGGGAGAAATAGGGTGGGTAGGTAGGTAGGTAGGTAGGTATAGGGAGAGGGAGGGAAAGTAAACTTGGTAGGTATGTAGGTAGGTAGAGAGAGAAATAGAGAGGGAAAAGTACAGTAGGTAGGCAGGTAGGTAGAGAGAGAGAGAGAGGGAGAAATACAGTTGGTAGGTAGGTAGGTAGGTAGGTAGGTAGGTAGGTAGGTAGGTAGGTAGGTAGGTAGGTAGGTGGGTAGGTAGGTAGGTGGAGAGGGAGAAATACAGTAGGTAGGAACGCAGGCAGGTAGGTAGGTCGGTAGGTAGGTAGGTAGGAAGAGGGATAGAGGGAGAAATACAGTATGTAGCTAGGTAGGTAGAGGGATAGAGAGGGAGAGGGAGAAGTATAGTAGGTAGGTAGGTAGAGGGAGAGAGGGAGAAATACGGTAGGTAGGTAGGTAGGTAGGTAGGTAGGTAGGTAGGTAGGTAGGTAGGTAGGTAGGTAGGTAGAAGATGACAGGGAGAGGGAGAAATACAGTAGGTAGATATGTAGAGGGAGAGAAGGAGAAATACAGTAGGTAGGTAGGTAGGTTGGTAGGTAGGTAGGTAGGTAGGTAGGTAGGTAGGTAGGTAGGTAGGTAGGTAGGTAGGTAGGTAGGTAGAGGGAAAAGTACACTAGGTAGGTAGGTAGGGGGAGAGAAGGAGAAATACAGTAGGTAGGTAGGTAGAGAGATAGAGAGAGAGGGAAAAGTACATTAGGTAGGTAGGTAGGTAGGTAGGTAGGTAGGTAGGTAGGTAGGTAGGTAGGTAGAAGAGACAGGGAGAGGGAGAAATACAGTAGGTAGGTATGTAGAGGGAAAGAAGGAGAAATACAGTAGGTAGGTAGGTAGGTAGGTAGGTAGGTAGGTAGGTAGGTAGGTAGGTAGGTAGGTTGGTAGGTAGGTAGGTAGGTAGGTAGGTAGGGGGAGAGAAGGAGAAATACAGTAGGTAGGTAGGTAGAGAGATAGAGAGAGAGGGAAAAGTACACTAGGTAGGTAGGTAGGTAGGTAGGTAGGGGGAGAGAGAGAGGGAGAAAAACAGTAGGTAGGTAGGTAGGTAGAGGGATAGAGAGAGAGAGAGAGGGAGAAATACAGTATGTAGCTAGGTAGGTAGACGGATAGAGAGGGAGAGGAAGAAGTACAGTAGGTAGGGAGGGAGAGGGAGAGAGGGAGAAATAAGGTAGGGAGGGAGGGAGGGAGGGAGGGAGGGAGGGAGGGAGGGAAAAGTACACTAGGTAGGAAGGTAGGTAGGTTGGTATGTAGGTAGATGGAGAGAGGGAGAGGGTGAGGGAGAAATACAGTAGGTAGGTAGGTAGATGGAGAGAGGGAGAAATACAGTAGGTAGGTAGGTAGGTAGGTAGTAGAGAGATAGAGGGAAAAGTACACTAGGTAGGTAGGTAGGTAGGTAGGTAGGTAGGTAGGTAGGTAGGTAGGTAGGTAGGTAGGTAGGTAGGTAGAGGGATAGAGGGAGAAATACAACAGGTAGGTAGAGGGAGAGAGGGAGAAATACGGTAGGTAGGTAGGTAGGGAGAGGGAGAAATAATGTAGGTAGGCAGGCATGTAGGTAGGTAGGTAGAGGGATAGAGGGAGAAATACAGTAGATAGGTAGGTAGAGGGAGAGAGGGAGAGAGGGAGAAATAGGGTAGGTAGGTAGGTAGGTAGAGGGAGAGAGGGAGAGAGGGAGAAATAGGGTAGGTAGGTAGGTAGAGGGAGAGAGGGAGGGAAAGTAAACTAGGTAGGTATGTAGGTAGGTAGAGAGAGAGAGAGAGAGGGAAAAGTACAGTAGGTAGGTAGGTAGGTAGGTAGGTAGGTAGGTAGGTAGGTAGGTAGGTAGGTAGGTAGGTAGGTAGGTGGAGAGGGAGAAATACAGTAGGTAGGAACGCAGGCAGGTAGGTAGGTCGGTAGGTAGGTAGGTAGGAAGCGGGATAGAGGGAGAAATACAGTATGTAGCTAGGTAGGTAGAGGGATAAAGAGGGAGAGGGAGAAGTACAGTAGGTAGGTAGGTAGAGGGAGAGAGGGAGAAATACGGTAGGTAGGGAACGAGGGAGGGAGGGAGGGAGGGAAAAGTACACTAGGTAGGTAGGTAGGTAGTTAGGTTGGTATGTAGGTAGAGGGAGAGAGGGAGAGGGTGAGGGAGAAATACAGTAGGTAGGTAGGTAGATGGAGAGAGGGAGAAATACAGTAGGTAGGTAGGTAGGTAGGTAGTAGAGAGATAGAGGGAAACGTACACTAGGTAGGTAGGTAGGTAGGTAGGGAGGTAGGTAGGTAGGTAGGTAGGTAGGTAGGTAGGTAGAGGGATAGAGGGAGAAATACAGCAGGTAGGTAGAGGGAGAGAGGGAGAAATACGGTAGGTAGGTAGGTAGGTAGGTAGGCAGGTAGGGAGAGGGAGAAACAATGTAGGTAGGCAGGCAGGTAGGTAGGTAGGTAGAGGGATAGAGGGAGAAATACAGTAGATAGGTAGGTAGAGGGAGAGAGAGAGAGGGAGAAATAGGGTGGGTAGGTAGGTAGGTAGGTAGGTATAGGGAGAGGGAGGGAAAGTAAACTTGGTAGGTATGTAGGTAGGTAGAGAGAGAAATAGAGAGGGAAAAGTACAGTAGGTAGGCAGGTAGGTAGAGAGAGAGAGAGAGGGAGAAATACAGTTGGTAGGTAGGTAGGTAGGTAGGTAGGTAGGTAGGTAGGTAGGTAGGTAGGTAGGTAGGTAGGTAGGTAGGTGGGTAGGTAGGTAGGTGGAGAGGGAGAAATACAGTAGGTAGGAACGCAGGCAGGTAGGTAGGTCGGTAGGTAGGTAGGTAGGAAGAGGGATAGAGGGAGAAATACAGTATGTAGCTAGGTAGGTAGAGGGATAGAGAGGGAGAGGGAGAAGTATAGTAGGTAGGTAGGTAGAGGGAGAGAGGGAGAAATACGGTAGGTAGGTAGGTAGGTAGGTAGGTAGGTAGGTAGGTAGGTAGGTAGGTAGGTAGAAGATGACAGGGAGAGGGAGAAATACAGTAGGTAGATATGTAGAGGGAGAGAAGGAGAAATACAGTAGGTAGGTAGGTAGGTTGGTAGGTAGGTAGGTAGGTAGGTAGGTAGGTAGGTAGGTAGGTAGGTAGGTAGGTAGGTAGGTAGAGGGAAAAGTACACTAGGTAGGTAGGTAGGGGGAGAGAAGGAGAAATACAGTAGGTAGGTAGGTAGAGAGATAGAGAGAGAGGGAAAAGTACATTAGGTAGGTAGGTAGGTAGGTAGGTAGGTAGGTAGGTAGGTAGGTAGAAGAGACAGGGAGAGGGAGAAATACAGTAGGTAGGTATGTAGAGGGAAAGAAGGAGAAATACAGTAGGTAGGTAGGTAGGTAGGTAGGTAGGTAGGTAGGTAGGTAGGTAGGTTGGTTGGTAGGTAGGTAGGTAGGTAGGTAGGTAGGGGGAGAGAAGGAGAAATACAGTAGGTAGGTAGGTAGAGAGATAGAGAGAGAGGGAAAAGTACACTAGGTAGGTAGGTAGGTAGGTAGGTAGGGGGAGAGAGAGAGGGAGAAAAACAGTAGGTAGGTAGGTAGGTAGAGGGATAGAGAGAGAGAGAGAGGGAGAAATACAGTATGTAGCTAGGTAGGTAGACGGATAGAGAGGGAGAGGAAGAAGTACAGTAGGTAGGGAGGGAGAGGGAGAGAGGGAGAAATAAGGTAGGGAGGGAGGGAGGGAGGGAGGGAGGGAGGGAGGGAAAAGTACACTAGGTAGGAAGGTAGGTAGGTTGGTATGTAGGTAGATGGAGAGAGGGAGAGGGTGAGGGAGAAATACAGTAGGTAGGTAGGTAGATGGAGAGAGGGAGAAATACAGTAGGTAGGTAGGTAGGTAGGTAGTAGAGAGATAGAGGGAAAAGTACACTAGGTAGGTAGGTAGGTAGGTAGGTAGGTAGGTAGGTAGGTAGGTAGGTAGGTAGAGGGATAGAGGGAGAAATACAACAGGTAGGTAGAGGGAGAGAGGGAGAAATACGGTAGGTAGGTAGGTAGGGAGAGGGAGAAATAATGTAGGTAGGCAGGCATGTAGGTAGGTAGGTAGAGGGATAGAGGGAGAAATACAGTAGATAGGTAGGTAGAGGGAGAGAGGGAGAGAGGGAGAAATAGGGTAGGTAGGTAGGTAGGTAGAGGGAGAGAGGGAGAGAGGGAGAAATAGGGTAGGTAGGTAGGTAGAGGGAGAGAGGGAGGGAAAGTAAACTAGGTAGGTATGTAGGTAGGTAGAGAGAGAGAGAGAGAGGGAAAAGTACAGTAGGTAGGTAGGTAGGTAGGTAGGTAGGTAGGTAGGTAGGTAGGTAGGTAGGTAGGTAGGTGGAGAGGGAGAAATACAGTAGGTAGGAACGCAGGCAGGTAGGTAGGTTGGTAGGTAGGTAGGTAGGAAGCGGGATAGAGGGAGAAATACAGTATGTAGCTAGGTAGGTAGAGGGATAAAGAGGGAGAGGGAGAAGTACAGTAGGTAGGTAGGTAGAGGGAGAGAGGGAGAAATACGGTAGGTAGGGAACGAGGGAGGGAGGGAGGGAGGGAAAAGTACACTAGGTAGGTAGGTAGGTAGTTAGGTTGGTATGTAGGTAGAGGGAGAGAGGGAGAGGGTGAGGGAGAAATACAGTAGGTAGGTAGGTAGATGGAGAGAGGGAGAAATACAGTAGGTAGGTAGGTAGGTAGGTAGTAGAGAGATAGAGGGAAACGTACACTAGGTAGGTAGGTAGGTAGGTAGGTAGGTAGGTAGGTAGGTAGGTAGGTAGGTAGGTAGGTAGGTAGGTAGGTAGGTAGAGGGATAGAGGGAGAAATACAGCAGGTAGGTAGGTAGGTAGGTAGGCAGGTAGGGAGAGGGAGAAACAATGTAGGTAGGCAGGCAGGTAGGTAGGTAGGTAGAGGGATAGAGGGAGAAATACAGTAGATAGGTAGGTAGAGGGAGAGAGAGAGAGGGAGAAATAGGGTGGGTAGGTAGGTAGGTAGGTAGGTATAGGGAGAGGGAGGGAAAGTAAACTTGGTAGGTATGTAGGTAGGTAGAGAGAGAAATAGAGAGGGAAAAGTACAGTAGGTAGGCAGGTAGGTAGAGAGAGAGAGAGAGGGAGAAATACAGTTGGTAGGTAGGTAGGTAGGTAGGTAGGTAGGTAGGTAGGTAGGTAGGTAGGTAGGTAGGTAGGTAGGTGGGTAGGTAGGTAGGTGGAGAGGGAGAAATACAGTAGGTAGGAACGCAGGCAGGTAGGTAGGTCGGTAGGTAGGTAGGTAGGAAGAGGGATAGAGGGAGAAATACAGTATGTAGCTAGGTAGGTAGAGGGGTAGCTCATCCGCAGCTATGTATGTATGTATTTGTATGTATGTATGTATGTATGTATCTATCTATCTCTATCCATCCATCCATCCTGTCTGTCCATCCATCTATCCATCCTGTCTTGTCTGTCTGTCCGTAAATCCATCCATCCTGTCTGTCTGTCTATCTGTCTACCTATATGTATGCATCCATCTATCTATGTATCTATGTATCTATGTATCTATGTATCTATGTATCTATGTATCTATGTATCTATCTATGTATCTATCTATCTATCTATCTATCTATCTATCTATCTATCTATCTATCTATCTATCTATCTATCTATCTATCTATCTATCTATCTATCTATCTATCTATCTATCTATCTATCTATCGATATTAGAACAACTACGGACCTCCGCTCCTTCCGTCAAAAATTAAAAACACACTTTTTCTGTTTGGCCGGCCTAGGATAATCAACTGTTTTTAGGGTTTTTAATGATTAATTTTTAGTTTTAATATGGGATTTTAGCGCAGGGTTAGTTTAATTTTATTTTATATTGTACTATGTTTGTGATTTTATATGTATTTTAAATTCCCTGTGCCCCGCCTCGAGTCCCTTCGGGGAGAGAGAGCGGGTTATAAAATAAAATTTATTATTATTATTATCTATCTATCTATCTATCTATCTATCTATCTATCTATCTATCTATCTATCTATCTATCTATCTATCTATCATCTATCTATCTATCTATCTATCTATCTATCTATCTATCTATCTACCTACCCTGTCTGTCTGTCTGATGGAATGTCTGTCTGTCTGTCTGTCTGTCTTTGTTTCCATGCATGTATTAGGATATTCAGCCTTATATTGGGTTGATAATATATGAGCCTATGTTCTTTTTTTTTTTAAATAGATATTTTTATTTTATTTTATTTTTACAACATATATACTGTTACATAGCCAACATCATATTATATTATTAAATGTTTACATCATTCCATTTTACCATCATTTCATTTTACCATCAACTCCCAGAAAACTCCGAGGGCTCTTCTGCTCTCCATACACCATATTTGTGCCTTATCCATCATTTTCTTTCCCCTTTCTCCTCCTCCTCCCTACCTCCTTTCTTCCCTCTAACGCCCTCCCCTTCTCTACTTCCCCTTCTTCTCTCCTTCTCCTCTCTCCCCTTTCCACTCCTCCTTTCTCTCCTCCTCTTCCCCCTCTTTGCCCTCTCTCCTTTCTCTCTCTTCTTCCCTTACCTCTCTACTCCACACTCTTCATCTCATTTACTTGGTGTATTTCGGCCTCTGAGCCAGTTCTATTTTGTGTTGATGGTATTTATAATTTCAGATTTAAGGTTTATCGCTTAATTTTCATATCGATTATTACAATTCTTATATCTCAATCCCAAATCTTGCTAGTTGTTTTAATACCCTTTTAAGTAAAGCCTAATTGTATAATGATGTTCTATTTATAAAACCAAACAAAAAAGAACCAAAAACAGTATAGATAAATTTAAATAAATTTAAATATAAGAAGACCTAATCGGGTATCCATAAATTCTGTGCCTTCCAGGAGTGGTTATTATTCATGGGTAATCTCATTTTATTAATTTTAAATCTAACAATTTATCCTGTGATTCAATATCAATATCCACAAGTCTTATCAAGTATTCTAGCCTCAATCTATTTTTTCTTTAATAATATCTTTAAATCCTATTTACTATTAATATCCCTTATTTAATCCCCTCATATCTCTATAGATTCCATATAATTATCTAAAATTTTATGTAACTGTTAATTGATTGATCATTTACCAAGAGTGATAGTATTCTATAACCATCTTAATCGCATAATTCCCCATCTATAGATAAGCAAATATATATCATTCACTAACACATAATCTTTCTTTAACCATCTAAATAGCATAGTTCCCCATCGATAAACAAATATATATCATTAACAAAACCTTTACCAAGAGTATTCTATAACCATCTTAGTAGCATAATTCCCCATCTATAGATAAGCAGATATATATCATTCATTAACACATCATTTTTCTATAACCATCTAAATAGCCCATCTATAGATAAACTAATATATATCATTATCAAAAACATAATCTTATAAGCATCTATAGTTATTACTAACAATCAATTAATTAATAATCCTTGATGGTAATTTAAACCCAGCCTAATTATTACTCATCAAGGGATAAAAGTTCCTCTTTTCAGCCGTTGTCTCTCCAAGGATGAATTAAATTTGCCTCTTTTAAAGTCCACATTCTCCATCGGCTTTTTTTCCTCTTCTCAAGTTCTTTATAAACTTCCATTGGCACATTGTGATCCTGTATAGCTGTACAATCATAGTGCTGACCAATTCTTTTCCTCAAATTTGATTTGATATTTTCAAATATCAAGTGTATCTCTGATGTGATTTCCTCTATCTTTTGTTCCCCTTTTCCTTCCTTTTGCCAGACAGGTTGAAATTCAAATTTCTGATGGGATCTTGGTCTTATCTCCTCTCCTGGATCTTCTCCCTTGTCTTCAGTTAAATCCAGTCCACAAACAGCCTCGTTTTCCTTTTCTTCTTTAATTTCTCTAATCTGTTCAATTTCTTCACTTGGTGTAATGTCGAGTATTGCACGAAATTCTCTCAATTCCCTCAAGATTTCAGCCAAAAGCTCC